>JAQZBX010003158.1:46692-59218 GCA_029593785.1 Cabassous unicinctus
ATCATTGTCTGATCTTTTTTTTTTTTTCCTTCTTTAGGAGGCACCAGGAACTGAACCCAGGATCTCCTATGTGGGAGGCGGGTGCCCAACTGCTTGAGCTACATCCCTTCTCCCTTAACAAACTTTTTTAAGTTCTATTGTTGTGTCCAAATTTAAAAATATTAATGATAAATAAACTAAGGATTTATTCTTAAATAGTCGGGGATACTAAGACATTTTTGCGGAACAACCATTGAAAGACAAGGAGTCAAAACTTAAATGGGAAGTTCTACAAATGCACAGAACAACATTTAATTCTAACATTTAAAAGCATTCTGATTGTGGAAGCTAACTGCCATCTGATCCATAGGCTTGAGCCCTGCCTAGTGGTAACTCAGAAACCTCCAGAGGCCTGAAACCCAGTTCTTAACTCAAAAAAATATATATTTAATTCACATTACTAGAGGTTGTTTGAATGGGGAAAACTTATGAATGGGCAAAATCTTTTCATTAAGTCTGGGACATTCATTACTTTCCAAATATCTTCCAACTACTGAGAGTTGGAAGCCCCAACAATAGCAAAAATAAGTAGTAATACACTGCAGAAAATTAGATAGTTATTTTTCCCTTGCAGCAAATCTAACAAGAATATAAATAATAAAATATAAGCCATAAAAGATGTCCATATTGAACCTCTATTTATAAACGGTATTTTTGTTTTTATTGTATTTTCTTCCTAATTTCTTTTTGTGCAGATGTATTTTCTTTTGTTTATATAATGTTAATGTACCTCCCAGGAAACTTTTTTGCAACATTTGAAAAGAAAAGAGTTATGAATGTGCAAAGCAGCCAAGTTCTCATCTTTCTCCACAGTGCCATGGAACCCTACATTTAGAGAAAACAAAGTCATCACAGAATCTAGTTTAATTATTTTTGAAGTTATTTTTACTCTATTTGTTAGTTAACTCTGTGCTAAGTTCTCATTTCTTTGTTTCTAATACTTTGACATTTTTTGAGCGTTAAAGATTCTTCCAGGAAACTTGCCAGAATAGTTCAGCAAAGACATTTTTCTTTCCCAAACTATGCATTGTACATGAGTCTGTGGCAGCACGACATAGGAGAAAGAGACAGAGTTAGGTTCAAATTCCAGATGCTAATCTGACACTGATTACAGTGGTGAACAAGAGAAACCCAAAGCTCTAGTTGGCTTTCAGCCGTGGTTGTTTAATAAATGTGGAATCAGCAGAAGATAGGTGCTCTTCTGTAATAATTAATTAGGCAGTACAACAATCTGGCTTAAACATCCCTTCTTCCTTAAAGAGAAAGGAATCACATTGCCTAGTGATTTGAACAATTTGTCCTCCAAATACAGGAAGGAGGCTGTTAATTAGTCACTATTATAAAATGCTGTCAGATTCTTTGTAAAAATTCATGTATATTCCCAGACCATACTAAAAAACATGTTATAATTTCCAATATTATACCCAAGGCCACATATCATATCTGCCTAGATTGGTATATTCTCCTGGAAATATGAATATCTTTCAAATTTCAGCAGCAGTACCATTTTCTAAGTTCTCTTAAGTGGAAATCTCCCTGGCCTATTTTATGTAAAATCTTGTTACTTCCATCCTTGTGATACTTCCTTTTATGATCTTTGAATTTTGAGTCCAGTATCACAGGCATTCCTGTCCATTCATCTCATCTTTTGACCAGATTTTCAGTGGAAGAAAAAAATGGAATCACTGTTAGAAAATATTTAGCATTTAGTACCTAATCATAATGACATATATTCTTCTCCCCTTTCCTTAAAGTCCAACAGGGTCAAACCTAATTATGTGTTATAAAATATAAAGTAACATATATTGTATTAACTCAAGACAATAGCTAGGGAAAATTAGGGAATAAGAGACACAAAGATTACTTAAAAGATTGGTTATATATTAAGGACAGTTTTAAAATGAGCTAAATAGTAAATCCTTTTAAATCTTCAGATTATACAGTAAATTATTATTTTGAGGGATTATCATCTGATTCTGCTTCTTAGATTTTTTAAATAAAGAGACAGATTTTCACCAGTTCACTGTTGCTTCCTGCAGTTGTTTTGAGGGGAGGATTTTCACAAGCTAAAATTCATTTTCTAATATTGTATAATAACTGTAAGGATTAATTTTTTTCTGTTCATGTTTGTGGTATTGTGGAACTTTATAAGATTGCTAATTCATGGCACTAACTTTATTCAGTGTAGCAAAGTCCAGATTCTTTTGTAGGTTACTTCTGGTGGTGGCATAGGAGGAATTGCTTGTTCCCTGGCATTTTGTTTGTCTTTTACCATGCAGGACTCTACAATTTCTCCGTTCGCTTCTTTTCTCCTTCACTACCTAATTGCCAAATGGTGCTTCTTCCTTTCGGTTTTGCCTTTTTCTCCTCTAGAAGCTATGCCCTGCAAAGGCTGCCACTTCACATCATACGGATTTTTAAGTCCCTTCCCTGCAGACCATTCCTTGATCTACCAGGACACTTTTTAGAGTTGTTTTCAGACTTCTTATAGTTCAGACATTTTCTTGTTCTGTTTTTGCTTGCTACATAGAAAGCCTTGCAGCAGGATAAGAGAATGAGAGATTGCTTACTGGAATTTGATGCTTTCACTTTTTAAATTTCAAGTTAAATTAAGATATAGGTGTTCCCCATCTTCAAGTTATGCTAAGGCCATAGTTTTTGGACAGATTTTTTTTTTTTTATGGTCTTCTTGTTGTTCTGTATTATTTTAGGAGGAAATGTTGAGAGACAAGGACCTAATCAGCCACTATTATTTTCTGCTACCCTGAATCCAAGGATTATCTTACCAACAAATGGTGTTGGAAAAATGGGATACCCTCTAGGGAAGGAGATGAACTTTAACTCCAATCTCATACCATGCACAAAAAATTAATTCAAGATGGATCACAGGCCTAAACATAAAGCCTAAAACTATAAATCTTCTAGAAGAAACCAGAGGACAGTACCTTCTTGACCTGGGGTAAGATGAAGATTTCTTAAGTATGACCCAGAAAGCAATACCCATAAAGGAAAAAAAAATTGATTAATAAATGCACCAAAATGTAAAACTTTCCTTCATCAAAAGACTCCATTAAAGAAAATAAACAAGCTACAGAATGCACAAAAATATTTATAAAACACCAACCTAAAAAATAAACCTTGTATATAGACTATATAAAAAACCCCTACAACCCAGTAATAGAAAAACAATTCAACTTTTTAAAAAAATAGGCTAAAGATTTAAACATATTTCAGGAAGGATATACAAATGGCTAACTGATAGTTTAAAAAGTGCTCAACTTCAATAGTAATTAGGGAAATGCAAATTAAACCCACAATGAAATACTACAACACATCCATGAGAACTGCTAAAATTAAAAGACTGACAACATCAAATGATGGAGACCAACAGGAATTCTCATAAATTGCTGGTAAGAATGTAAAGTGGCACAATCAATTTGGGAAAAGGTTTGGTCATTTCTTAAGAGATTAAATATATACTTATCATATGACCCAGCAATTACACTCATAGGTTTTTACACAAGAGAAATGAAAATGTATGTTCACACACACAAAAAAGACTTGCACGGGAATGTTCATAGCATTCATAATAGCCAAAAACTGTAAACAACAAAGGCTTATCTAAAGGATGATGCATAAATAAATTGTGGTGTATTCATTCAATTGGAAACTTCTCACTAATAAAGAAAAATGAACACTATTACATTCAACAACATGGAAGAATCTCCTAGACATTATGCCAAGTGAAAACCAGATGGAAAAATGTGCATCTTATTTAATTTCAATGATATGTAGCTCTAGAATTGGAAAAACTAATCTGTGGTGGAAAAAAAATTATATATTGTTTGCTTCTGGTGGGGAGACAGGTTATAATAATCTGGTAAGAAGTACAGGGAAATCTTCTGGAGTGGTGATAATGTTCTTTATCTTGATACCATTGAGTTTATTTATGTGGATGTATACATTTGTTGAAACTCATAAAATTGCACACTTTAAGTTTTGGAAATTTTTCCCCTGAAGAAGTAGGTGGGAATGACAATAATTGATGGAAGATACACTATAGTCTATGTAAGTGATCATAAAACGCCAAAAAGAACTAACATTCTTTGGGAAAAAAACTTGAATTATGTACTTGGCTTAGTTGCTAGTATCTTTTATAAGCAGCAAGCTCTTGTGCTAGCATGTATTCCATCAAATGATTACACTAAAGCAGTTAAAGGAGTGTCAGCAGAGACCACCAAACTTGTTGCAGCAAAAAGAATTTTCCCCAAAGTATAGTGTCAGCTCATGTTTTCAAGTTGTGATTGCTGGAACTAATCAGATACAGCTCATAAGTTACTCATAAAATTGAGTTATAACTTAAGCACCTCTCCTAATCCATTTGGCACTTGTATCATACTAAATGCTTTAAACTTGTTTCTGATGAACTAAGGTGCAGAGTACAAAACCGAACCATAATTGGCAGAGAAAGCTAACAAAGTCCCCAATAAAGCCTATGGCATTTAATCTTAGATACCCTCTTAGATATCCTGCCTGAGTAATTCAAGAAAGGAAAAAATGAAACCAGTATGCTAGTTTGAATAGTCCTATCATATCATCATTTCATGAGAACTTGTCATTACATTATGAAAAGGCCAACATCTAAAGTTCTAACTTATTTTAATAGGTAATAATGTTGATGTATTTTTGTAAAAATACAATTGCCCTATCTCCTATGAACTGACTACTTTTGTTTTCTCAGATAAAATAATTTAAAATGAAATCTCCGATTGCCCAAGTCCTTGCTATATTTTAAGGAGAGCAGTATAACAATGAGCAGCTCTTGAGTGACAGTAACATATAGGTGGATAAGTATCTTAGGTCTAATTACACAGAAGCAGACACCAAGACTGAGGATTCACATGCAATTGACTGATTAAAGAAATATACCTAAGACTTCCCGGAAGATGATGGAGGAGAGTGACACAGTACTCACTTCTCTCCCAGAAAAGTAGCCAGAGAACAGGAAGAAATGGCCTGGAAAAAAAATATTCTAGGGTTTAGGACACCAAGAGAATGCTGAATGCCATCCATAACAGAGAGGGGCACAGGAAAACAGCCTGGATGGAAAGACTGTGAGTGGAGGCTGCAACTGCAGCTGCCAGCACCCTTCCGCCATCTTCCAGAAAGAAAGCTTTGAATCTCCGGCCCCTGGCCAGCAGCTTCAGATAGAGGGGCCTCAAAGATCCACTTCCCCGGGAAATGGGAGACAGTGGGACACAGCCTAAGGTTGATTCAGTTTTGGCCCACAAATTTGGTCTGCTGTGTCTCATGGACATTTCCAGGCTGGGTGGGAAGCCACCATTGTTTTCCCTGGGAGCCAGCACAGGACTAAAGAGATCTGACTCTCACAAACACCCTCCCTACTGACTGGGACAAGTTGTTGAGGATGCAGAGGGGAGTGAAGTTATTTCCTACTTGGGAAAAAGGAGGGGCTGCCATCAAAGATTGTAGAATAGCCTCTGAGAAAGTTTGAATTGTGAGGCTCTGAATAGCCTCAAGACAAGATCATCTGTCACATTGCTGTCATCAGTGTTGCAGCAAACACACTCCCAGGAGGGTTTGGACTAAGAGAGCTGTCAAAGAGCACCATCTGCTGGCAGACCAAGGAAGTGTATGTGAGGAAATTAAAAGTAAAGAAGTCTAAGAGACACTCTTTCCAGCCTTTACATCCTACCACACCAAGGCCCTTGGAAGCAGGTCTGAAACCCATTACTGGGTCCATGGCCCAGCAACCAACAGGGACAATCCTAAAGACCTAGAACAGGTTGATCCAAGAATCAAAGAATGGTAGTAACACACAGCCTACCAATACTAAATCCTTATGCAAGAGAGAGAAATTGAGGATCAGAGTAATTTCACCATCATAATCAGATGCCTGGACATCAGCAAAAAATTTCAAGGCATACTAAGAGAATGGAAGAAATGGCCCAAGCAAAGGAATATATCAAAGCACCAGATGAGACACAGGATTTGAGACAACTAATCAATGAGATTCATACAATTATCCAAAATCAAATAAAGGAGGTGAAAGACAATATGGAT
Organism: Cabassous unicinctus; assembly: GCA_029593785.1. Lineage (NCBI taxonomy): Eukaryota > Metazoa > Chordata > Mammalia > Cingulata > Chlamyphoridae > Cabassous > Cabassous unicinctus. The sequence continues at coordinate 52,816 of JAQZBX010003158.1, forward strand.
AAATACATAAAGGACATCAAGAAGACACTTGGGTGCCCGCCTACCACATGGGAGGTCCAGGATTTGGTTCCCAGTGCCTCCTGAAGAAGACGAGCAAGACAGCAAGCTGTTGCAACAGGCTGGTGCCGTGAGCTGACACACCGAGATGAAGTAACAAGATGACACAACTGAGGAGATACAAGGAGAGACACAACAAGCAGGGAGCTCATATGGCTTAAGTGACTGGGCACCTCCTTTCGACATGGGAGGTGCCGGGTTTGATTCCCAGTGCCTACTAAAACAAAAAGAAAAGAAAAGAAGATGAGGAGATACAGAGCAGACAGTGAGCGTAAAAAACAAGGGGGCGGGGAGAAATAAATAAATAAATCTTAAATAAAAGAAAACACTGGGCAAGCACAAAGAAGAATTTGAAAACCTGAACAGAAAAATAATAGAACTTATAAGAATAGAAGACACAAAAGGTGAGATTAAAAAAACATTAGAGGACTTCTGGGAAGATGGTGTCAAAGTAGGTATGTGGGGCTCAACTCTCTCACAAAAACAATGGAGGAAGGGCAAAAAGCTTTCCAAGGGAGCTGCTTTGAGGATCTACAGAACAGGAGAGTGCTGCACATCATCCAGAAGGGAGAGGGACAGAGAGACAAAAAGGCTGAATGAAAGCCACAAGTTACTTGCCCTGGTGGCTGGGAATAGCACATATATCCCACCCTCAAGGCAAATAAACTTACTAAACCACTTGGCTCACTGCAGCCAACTGACTGGGAAAGAACATTCTCCTTCCTGGGAGGAAGAAGGGTCTGGTGGAGGGTGGAGAGTGGCTTCTCTTCGGTGAGTTTGGCAATTTGAGCCCCCTTTGAATCTCAAAAAAGACCCCAGCCAGCACTGAAGGAGCCACAGGGAGAGGGGAGTGGTGATCAGGCAGACTGTTACAGCCAGCTGCCCAGGGAAGAGAGAGGAGGTAGGTAGAGACAGACAAATAAGCAGCCCAGGAGAGAAGGAAGGCAGGAGAGATAGCAGGTAAACTGTTCGAAGCCCAACTTTCCTAAGGGAAAGTGCTGGGGGGAGCCAGATAAGCTTTCAGGAGCCTACTTAATCTGTGGAGCAAGTGTAGCTCAGTGTAAGAACTCCTGCCTTGCATATACAAGTCCCTGGGTTCAATTCCTGGTACTTTCTAAAATAAGAGATTGAGAGTTATCCACTTGGCTGTCAAGACACTCAGCCAGCACCTTGTGACACTGAAATTCTACATTGACTTTTTTTCTTGTTTGAGAAAGTTTTTTCGACCCGTTATTTTTCACTGTTTATCATTTTTTTTATTCTTTATTTTATTTGCTAAAACCAGGTTCCTTGTCTGTGGAGGGCAGGCTGGAGGGAGATTGCTAATGAGCACTGACAGCCTGAGATGGTTTCTAGGGGCCTAAGAGGGAAACTTGTTATTCCTGGGTAGTTTTTTATTGTTTGTTAAACAACACATTCTTAGACAATTAGTGGGTTAAAGAGGAACTTGCAAAAGAAATCAGTAACTACCTTGAAATTAATGAAAATGAGAACACAACATATCGAAACCTATGGGATGCAGTGAAAGCAGTGCAGAGAGGGAAATTTATAGCCATAAATGCTTATATTAAAAAAGAACGAGTTAAAAATCTAAGACTTAACTACACACATGAAGAAATTAGAAAAAGAAAACAAACAAATCCCAAAAAAGCAGAAAGAAGGAAATGACAAAGATTAGAGCAGAACTAAATGAAATTGATAATTAAAAAAAAAAAAAAACACTAGAAAAAACTAGCAAAACCAAAAGCTGGTTCTTTGAGAAGATTAATAAAATTGAAAAATCCTTAGCTAGACTAACAAAGAAAAAAAGAGAAAAGATGCAAAAACATAAAATAACTTCCAGGAAGATGGCAGACGAGTAAGACATGGGAATCTCTTCTCCTACAGAAAAATAGCTAGAGGACAGGCTGAAAGAGCCCAGAAAAAGATCTTCTAGGGTTTAGGACAGCAGGCAAAGGCTGGACACCACCCAGAGGAGAGAAGGACAAAGAAGGGAAATCGCGACAACAGAAACCAGTGTCTGCTGCTGCCGGCACCATCCCCCACACTAAAGACACTTTAGAATTCTCAGGCCTCTGGGCCTACAACTACAAAGGGGACTCCAGAGATCTACCACCCAAGGAGAGGGGAGAGAGAGGGACACAGCCTAAGGTGAACTCAGCTTCTGACCCACAGATTTGGTTGGCTGTGACCCATGAGCCCTTCCAGGCCAGGTGAGACCACACAGTGGTTTGTGCTGGGAGCTGGAGAAGGACTGGAGAAATGTGACCCTCGCAATCTCCCTCTCTTCTAGCTGGGACTACTTGTTGAGGACACCCCAGGAAAGGGGAGAAAGAGGGACTGCCTAAGGTAGACTCAGCTTCTGACCCACAAATATGGTCTGCTGTGTCCCAAGAGCCCTTCCAGGCTGGGTGGGGCTGCGCCATTGTTTGCCTTGGAGCCTGCAAGGGGGTAAAGATTACAACCCTCCCAATCTCCTACTCTACTAACAGGGACTGATTGTTGGGGACTCTGAGTGAAGTGGAAATATTTCCTAGCTGGGAAAAGGGAGGGTGCTGCCAGAGAAGGCTGGAGAACTGTCTCAAAGAAAGTTTGAATTACAAGGCTCTTAGCCTCCAGGCAGGAAGTTCTATCACATTGATCTGGTCCATGTTGCAACAAATACACTCTGACCAGGCATTGAACTGAAAGCTGCCAAAGAGTGCCATCTCCTGGCAGAGCAAGGAAGTGCACACAAGAAATATTCACAAATAAACAGAAACTAAGAGAGTTTGCAAAAAGGAATCCACCTTTGCAGGAAATATTAAAGGAAGTCTTAGAACCTGAAAGAAAAAAACAGGAAAGACAGGTGTGGAGGAGAGTATAGAAGAAAGAATAGCAGAAAGGATAACCAAAAGCATAAAAAAAGCAGACAAAAATAAGATATGACATATGAAAACCAAAAATAAAATGGTGGAAATAAATAGTGCATTTACAGTAATATCATTGAATGTGAATGGATTAAACTCCCCACTTAAAAGATACAGGCTGATAGAATGGTTACAAAAAATGAGCCATCCACATGCTGCTTACAAGAAACTCAACTTAGACCCAGGGATATAAACTGGCTGAAAGTGAAAGGTTGGAAAAAGATAATTCACACAAATAGTAACCAGAAAAGAGCAGGGATAGCTATACTAATATCAGACAAAACAGACATTAAATGCAAAAAACTTAAAAGAGATACAGAAGGCCATTATATATTAATAAAAGGGACAATCCACCAGGAAGTTATAACAGTCACAAATGTCTATGCACCTAACCAGGGTGCCCCAAAATACATGAGACAAAATCTGGCAAAACCGAAGGGAGAAATAAACATTTCAACAATAATCATTGGAGACTTCAACATCCCACTCATATCATTAGGTAGAACAACTACAGCAGAACAACAAGGAAACAGAGAACTTGAACAATATGATAAACAAGTTAGACCTACCAAACATACACAGAACATTGCATCCAAATTCAGCAGGTTATACATTCTTCTCAAGTGACCATGGATCTTTCTCCAGGATAGACCACATGTTATATCACAAGGAAGTTCTCAATAAATATAAAAAGATTGAAATTATACAAAGCACCTTCTCAGATCATAACACAATGAAACTGGAAATCAATAATAGAGAGGGAAAAAGTAAATTTGCAAATGTGTGTAGGCTGAACAACACACTCCTAAATAATCAGTGGGTCAAAGAAGAAATTGCACTTGAACTCAGCAAATATATTGAGACAAACGAAAATGAGAAAACAATGTATCAAAACTTATGGGATACAGCAAAAGCAGTATTGAGAGGGAAATTTATAGCTCTAAATGCTTATATTAAAAAAGAAGAAAGAACTAAATTCAAAGATTTAACTGAACAACTGAAGAAACTGGGGAAAAAAACAGCAAACCAATCCCAAAGAAAGCAGATGGAAAGAAATAATAAAGATTAGAGGAGAAATAAATGAAAATGAAAACAAAAAACTAATAGAGAAAATCAACAAAACCAAAAGCTGGTTCTTTGAGAAGATCAATAAAATTGACAAAACACTAGCTAGACTAACAAAGAAAAAGAGAGAGAAGATGCAAATAAATAAAATCAGAAATGAAAGGGGGGGAGTTACAAATGACCCCACAGAAATAAAAAGAATCATAAGAGGATATTATGAGAAACTAGACAACCTGGATGAAATGGACAAATACCTAGAAATGCACAACCAACCTACAGTGATGCTCTAACAAATACAAGAACTTAACAAACCAATCACATTCAAGGAGATTGAATCTGTCATCAAAAATCTCCCAGCAAAGCAAAGTCCAGGACCAGATGGCTTCACAGGTGAATTCTACCAAGCATTCCAAAAAGAATTAACACCAATCCTGTTTAAACTCTTCCAAAAAATCAAAGAGGAGGGAAAATTACCCAACACATTTTATGAAGCCAACATCACCTTAACACCAAAGCCAGATAAAGATACTACAAGAAAAGAAAATTACAGACCAATCTCTCTAATGAACATAGATGCAAAAATTCTCAACAAAATACTTGCAAATAGAATCCAACAGGATATTAAAAGACTTACACATCATGACCAAGTGCAATTTATTCCTATTATGCAAGGTTGGTTCAACAAAAGAAAATCAATCAAAGTAATACAACACATTAACAAATTGAAGGAAAAAACCCACATGATCATCTCAATCGATGCAGGAAAGGCATTTGACAAAATCCAGCATCCTTTTGTAATAAAAACATTTCAAAAGATAGGAATAGAAAGAAAATTCCTCAATATGATAAAAGGCGTATATGAAAAACCCACAGCCAACATCATACTCAATGGGGACAGGTTGAAAGCTTTCCCTCTAAGATTGGGAACAAGACAAAGATGCCCACTGTCACCATTGTTATTCAATATTGTACTAGAAGTTCTAGCTAGAGCAATTAGACAAGAAAAAAATTAAAGGAATCCAAATAGGAAAAGAGGAAGTAAAACTCTCACTGTTTGCAGATGACATGATCCTGTACTTTGAAAATCCTGAAGTATCCATGACAAAGCTACTTGAACTAATAAATGAGTTAGTTCAGCAATGTGGCAGGAAACAAGATCGACACACAAAAATCAGTAATGTTTTTGTACACTAGTACTGAACAATCTGAGGAGGAAATCAGGGGGCAAATTCCATTTTCAATAGTGACAAAAAGACTTGTTGCTCAAATGTGGCCCCTCTCTAAGCCAAACTCAGCATATGAATGCATTATCTTCCCCCCAGCATTGGACATGACTCCCAGGGATGAGCCTCCCTGGCAACGAGGGGTTAACACCAAGTGCCAACTGGCAATACCACTGGAAGAAGACCTTGAGTAAAAGGGGGAAAAGGTAAAGACAAATGAGTTCATGTGGCTAAGAGACTTCAAAGAGAGTCGGGAGGTCATCCCAGAGGTAATGCTTATGCACACCTCAGTAGGATCTCATAGAACACGAAAGTGGATATTTCCCAACACAGAGGGGCTCCTGAGAGCTCTGGAGGCACCCAGGTCCTATATAAGGGAGGGATAGCTTCAGAGATTGATGCCTTATCAGTGGGCTATACTTGGAAATCTGTGCTCCTGAGAGTGACAGAGTTGACTCAAATAAGTCCTCCCTGCACATGGTCCATCAGTCCCTTCTATTCAAACCTATATGCGATGCTGGAGTTTGTAGGTGTACTTCCAGAGACCAGAGCCTTTGGCCTGCCCATGTGCCAGCTGTGCCTGGAATCTCAGTGGAGCTCCTACTCTACAGCTCAATGGATTCACCCAAGTCATCTGGTGAGGAGATGATGATGGACAACGGCCATCCCAGGGAACAGAGAGAGTCTGCAGCTGCAGGAAGAATAATCCCATCCATCATATCCATGGATATAAGCTCCCTCCCACTTGGAGGTGGAATGGACATCACCATCCCAAACTCCTCAGGAATGGGGGAAAAGCTATGGACTAGAGTGGACTCACTGGTATTCTGTTGTAGACATATTGTGATTCAAGCAATGGAAGAAATTACAACAGTGAGGTGGAGCCAGTGGCCACTGGATGCTTTCAGGGCAGGGAGAGGGAAAAGCAGTTGTAATACAGGGGCTCTTTGGGACTTGGGAATTATCCTGAGTGACATTACAATGACAGATATAGGCCATTTTACATCAGCATATAACATGCAGAACTGTGTGGGAGAGAGTGTGGTCTACGATGTGAACTATGGCCCATGCTTAATGGCAAAGCCCCAGGATGTGTATATCCACTGCAGATGATGTGCCACACTAATGAAAGATGTTTATGTGGGATGT
>JAQZBX010003159.1:9853-55558 GCA_029593785.1 Cabassous unicinctus
TGGTTTCTGTAACTAAAGCTTGGAAATAGCAGTTTCTGTAACTAGAAATTTCCTGCAGATTCACCCAATATCCAGAACACATGCATGTGCAACTATAAAATCCAAATTCAATTTTTTGCCTAACTCTACTCTGTTGCTTCTTGTCAAAGTGCTGAATGCCCCAAACAATAAAAACAAACAAAAACCAAGCAAATGAATGAGCAAAAAACTTGAAAAAGATTTGAATTATTTTTTGTTGATGTACACACACACAAATAGCTAATATTCTCCCTTGTTTCCCCAATTTCTAAATAGTATACTGGATTGAACCCAGACCTCATACATGGGAAGCAGGCACTCAACCATTGAGCTACATTCTTTCCTCAACGAGGGTTGTTTTTTTGTTTGTATATTTGCTTTTAGAAGGTACCAGGGATCCAACCTGGGACCTCATACCTGAGAAGCAGGCGCTCAACCACTTGTGCTACATCAGTTCCCCTAAATAGTGTTTTTTAGTAAAAGATATATTCTGGCTAAGAAGGATGGAAGTTAGGTAACTGGTAGTCCAGTAGCTACATCATTTAGGTAAAATGCAAACCAAAGTTTTTGAAATGTTTGGAAGTGTGGCTTGAGGAAGCTTTTCTGAGCTATTATTTGCATGCTCAAACCTAACTTGGAAGGTTTACAGATTTTTTTGCTCCATGAAACTGATTTTGGAAATCTGCCTATGCTACATTATCTTTAAGTTCCTTTGATACTATTATTTCATGATTCTTTCTGACATTTGTAAAAACATCTAGAAAGAACATGTAATGGGAAAAATTTTAGGATCTTGTGTATTTTTGTCTACTGGCTGAAGTGATAGAGATGCTTTCCTTGTTTGACAGGTGGCTGGGAGAAATGGGAGGAGCATTGCTGTCTTCAATGATTGAGTGGGAAACTTTATTTTAATAGAAGGTTTATACAAGTTTAGATGAAAAAGAAATCAATCAAGGGCAACATATGGAAAGCCAACCTGGAGAATATATTTGGTTTTAAATAATTGAATTTTTAAAATGCCATCATCAGTCATGGGGAATAGAGGGAGAAAGTGCAGGAATGATACTGAAGAAAAGACAAGCGAGGAGTTGTCAAATTTTTAGAAAAGAAGGAGAGAAAATTTTTAGAAAAGTGGAGGAGCCTTGATTGTCAAGAAAGACAGTGAGACCAAAGAAGAACAGAAAAATCACTAGATGAGTGGCAAAGGCCAATATCTCACCCCTAAAAATAGAGCCACATAACTTAGCTGGACCATGTCTCTACATGCTGTGCTCAAATCAGTCTCAAGTGGCCTCTACCTGCTTTCGCTATGGCTCCCTAGGGATAGTCTTCTCATCATGATCATCAAATGGTTATAATGATTCTCTAACTAGCCACTCTTCAATCTTTTATTTATAATACCTCTTTGTATTGGTTTTAGAATCATCTCTACAAGATTCTCCTTTTGCAAGGAACCTGAGCATTGCCTTATATTCATGCTAGTCCTTTTGTCAACACCTGGTGTTGGATAGCAGCACACCAAGTATAAATAACCCTGGCTTTCTAAAAATTCCTCTTAAATATTCTCTAATCTTTTAGCAGGCCATTTAATATAATTTTGCAATTCCTAATTTATACTTCCTGTAAAGATTACACCTAGGCTTTGTTCAGCCACTAGACAAAGCAGGACTAAGCTATTCTATTTTTACCAAGAGGCTACCCCAAGTGTCCACACCAAATCCAAAGCTGTCCCCTTGGTAATCTGCCTTATGACAGTGGAAATTCAGAGTGAGGCAATGGGACTTTTTAGGAAGACAGCTGGGTCTAGGGGAATTTTTAAAGCAATGAACCATTCTTTAATTGAAACCACTGGATGTGGTTAGTAGTTTATTTTAAAAACACCATATGTTAGTTCATTCCTATATATTGTGACAATCAGAGTTTAATCAAAAGCTGCTTGTGGCATTTCTGTTTAGTGTTTATGAAAGAGTGGCTTGCTTTCTTGAAATCTTGAACTCTGTGCCGAATGCCAACACATTCAAAATTATACTTTGACTTTTAGGCAATTGTGCAATTTTTTTTTGAGTATGTAGTAGGTTCTTATTTCTTTTTGTCACTTTCACTAATTTGTCATACTCTTAAATGGAAAAATATTTTCTAAGTCTTTTGTTTAGTAAACAGTGACTTCTTTTCCTTTCTCCATGTTTCCCCTGAGAGGAAATAAGCTAATGCAACTACTTTCTGATTCTCCCTTTTGGCCAGAAAGCCAAGATAAAGCATGATCTCACTGAGACATGATCTATTGGTATGAACCATAAGCTTGTAAGCTTGTCATTGTTCTTGATGGCACTGGGGCAGGCTCCCCATTTGCCGCTATAACGGTATGAGAATAGAGATGCACCTTCAGTGCAGTGCAGCACAATGCAAGTTAGTTCATTTCAATTCAGATCATTTAAATTCAATCCAAGAAATATTTATGGAAAAATTCCTCTTTTCAGGCACAGTCCTGGGCACTGGGCCTGCAGAAATGAAAATTACATAAAAACTGACAGGTTAGTGGGAAAAATGACACCAAATCAGACAAATTTAAGAGACTGTGATAATTGCTGTAGTGGAATTATGCACCAGGTGTTAAAGACAGTGCCTAAGTTTGGGAGGGGGACATTGGAGAAGGCCTCACAGAGGAAACAGCATTTGAGACTTGGAGGAGCAGTAGCATGTCCAGAGGTGGGGGAAGGAGGTAGAGGGACTAGTTCAGTTTCACTACCCCTTCATCCAGGAATGGACCAACACAAATGGTGAAAAAGCTGAGGTGCTTCTAGCAAAACATCTCCCCCCCCACCTTTAGAAGGAAAGAATGTGGTCTTTTTCTTTCTGTACCCAAGCTGGTCATGAAAGCCAGTTACAGTGACCATGAAAGATTCTGTTTGGTATTCTGCCATTTAATATCCATTCTCTTCTTCCTTAAACTCAGAACCCCAGCTTTGTTCAGAACAGCAATGTGCCAGTTAAAAATCCTTTATTTCCCAAGTTCTCTGTGACTAGGTTCTCATATGACTTGTCCCTGACCAATGTGATGTAAGTGTACTGGGAAGGGTTTGGGGGAATTGTATTGTTTTCTGATAGAGAGAGAGGTGGCTGGCACACATTTTCTGTTGGATATTGTGAATGAAAATTTTAAATCCATTAACTTACTCCATAAATAGTAAAAAATTGTCAGATGTTGTCACTTCCAGGAGGAAAGACCTGGCATCTCTTTAATTTTGTCATTTTTTCCTAGTGAGCCTGAGGAACCTCTTACATTCTCTAGGATGGTCTGTTTGTATGTCTATCTGTCCTTTCTCTCTCTCATTAGAAAGAGAGTTATAAGAAGAGTAGAATCTGTTTATAAGAGGACTTGAATTTCATTGATAAACTGCTGCTGCTGCTGCTGCCAACAACAGCAACAACAATAATAGATCAGTAATATTTATTGAACACAAGAATCTGGTCAGGTACTATAATAGATACCTAAAAAATCTGATCTCAATTTTCCTGATCCAAACCCTCTGAGGTAAATATCTTCCTTTTTGGACTTAAGGACTCTGAGGTTCACAGAGGTGAGTGACTCGCCCAACACGGTTGGAAAATAGCAATGCTGGAATGCAAACTGGGTCTCTCTGACTCTAAGCAAAAGCTCTTAACCATTGCACAACAGTGATTATTGAGAAAGACTGGATAAGGCTTTTTGATAGCTTCATGATGATTTTAAAAAATTACATTTAATTTTGAGAAAGTAAGTAAAACAAGCTGTAGATAAAATCGCCAAAACTGATCAGACAAAATGGGTAGTATGGCTAGATTTTACTATACATAGAAAGTTTACCTTTTTTTGGTAAAATACCAACCTGTATATTTAATGTTAAAATGTCTCTTTCTCTCATCTATTTTTATCTCTCTCTCTCTCTCTATCATCTATCATCTTTTCTTTATATCTTTCTCTCTCACTTACCCTCTTATTTCCTCTCTCTTTCCCTCCCTCCCTCTGTCCCTTCCTTCTGTAATTCTTTTTGAGCTTTAATGTTTTGAAATTTGCTCACTTATCTTGGTTGCTTCTCAGAGATCTTTTTAAAAATATATTTTGGTTTCAAATGACTTTACTATAAAATGTCACTCAGATTCCATTCTCTAGGAAGCCCTTAGCCCTCCAATCTGTTCTTCCTGAACAAATGAAGTAATGAGAAAGTTCATCAGTACTGAGGACACTAGGGAGAATGCCTCAGTAAACCCCAGGATCACATCCATATCAGGAAGGGTGAGCTATCTCATCCATTCACCCATCTTTTCACATCCAAAATATTTACTGAGGGTCTGTAGTGTACCAGGTACTGTGCTAGATGCTGGAGAGATGATGTTGAGCAAAAATGAAAGATACTTCCCACACTCAGGGAGCTTATATTCTGCTGAGAGAATAATAAAATACCCATACAAATTAATGATGCACTGCATCTGTAGTAAGTGCTATAATAGCGTGGCCCATGGTCTATAAAATCTGATAATAGGTGGGATTTGACCAAGTTAGGGAGGTCAGGAAAAGCTTCTCTGAGATCTGACAGATGAGAAAGAAATAATTTGAAGGCAGAGGAGAAGAGCATGGCAGGTAAAGAGAAGAGCAAAAACAAAGGTTCTGTGGCCCCAGAAGCACGGTGAGTATGAGCTTGTTTAAGACAAGCCATCCACAGTGCCCGAGTGCGGAGAGGCCTCTTCCTTGAGAAAAGTTAGACCTAGGAAATACTTCCATTATCTCAGATTCATATTTGAAAAAATGAACATTGTAACAACTTCAAGTGAACAATATGCATATAGGATGCCAAATGCATGTCAAAAGCACATCTACATTGAAGGTACACAGTGAATGAAAACCCCACTTTTTTACCTGAGTTTAAATGGAACTTATTTGCTTACTAACTTCATATTTTTTCTACAATCTGTTTTATCTGTTGAACCATCCCCCTCCCCCAACTTCTTCCACATATTGTTACCTTCTTTTGTGCAAATATTGCTTCCTATTATATCAGTGTGTCAAGTAAAGCAGTTGTCTTTGAACAGCTAATGAGTCTCAGCAAAAGCTTTGGCATTGGCATGAGAGGTACATTACTACCTTCTCTAGTGACTCCGTGATTTTTTTCCTACTTTGAGGTAATACTTTATTGACAGGTAAGATAATCCCTTGAGGATATCGATTCTACAATTTATAAGTATAGAACCTTTCTGGGTGAACATTTCAATAGTATTGACTTTAAATAATATACAGGCCTTTTCTATCTGTGACTCACAGGCTGTAAGGGAAGGAGGATAGAATGACAAGGTCAAGAGAACACAAAACCTCAGCCCTTCTGCTTACTGGATGACTTTCTTCCAGAATGACTTTACATATATTACCAGTGTGTGAAATGGCATCTTACCATGATGATTTATACCTTGGTTTTGGTTTGTTCACTTTTTCTATTGTAGCCAGGGCAAGAAGAGAAATTTCTGACGCAAAGGGAGATTTTGCTTAGCCTGAGGAATTTTGAAACCTTTACGTATCAAGTACACCAGTGTATTTTTTGTTAACTGTGCTTATGAAGTCTGTGATCAGGAAATTTGTGTTGTCCCTAAAAAGATATCGGAAAAGGCCCCAGGAGGCCCTCATTGACTGTAACAAAATATATTTTTATACTACTTTTCATGTTTTCATACTTTGCTCTTTTCCTTTTTGTTTCAAGTAGCATTTTCCATTAAAGTTACTTTGGATGGCAATGCAAGTTTTTCCTTGGCCCTTTGTATACAATTCAAAGTGCATTCATGGCCTTGATTGAGCTGAGTTGACTTTATGTTGAAGAACATTTTATTTTTTCATGGTACCATATAACATAAACAGCTTTCTTATACAGTATCTTAATTGTTTCATAACTCTTGATGTACCTACAGCAAGTATTATTTCTGTTTTAGAAATACAAATCACAGGTTCCCACAGGTCAAGGAACTTGCCTGAGGTCACAGATTCTGTATTGGGGGAGTCAGGATTAGGACAAGGTCTTTGGACTCGGGTCCGGCACTCTTTATATTGTATCATGAAGCTGTAATACTGGAGCGGTCAGGCTAAAAACGAGGAGCATTTGATAAAGAGTGCAGTCAAATCCTGGAGGATTCCATTATTCATTTCTCCAAAGCTTGGTGTGTTCAAAATTAGCAAATTACATCTATGAATAGTTGCTTTCCACTTGATTGGTCTAAAGTCAACTGAATCCTAGAGAAAACTCCTTTGAAAGTGTGTTGCCTTGGAAATGGATGAGCATAGCAGTATAATAGCTTTTACTGTATTTGAAATTCCAGCAGTTTAGGTGACAGTTGTGTCTTTCTGATGGGCGTGGGCAGATTCTGAACGGGCTTTTCCCGTTGCTCATCAGCTTGGCTGTGGCTGCTCTTATTACAGCAGTCGCTCATTTTCACAGATGTCTTTTAAAAAGATTTTTTTTGTTTCTTTTTCTGAGTTCAGAATATGTCATACAAGAAGTAACTTCTTTTTGTCCTTGCCTAGCAAGTAGTTGGTATTAGGAAATGCATGCTGACTTAGTAGGAACGTATAATATTTGTGTAGTAGTACTTCATGCTTCTTCCACGATTCTATTTGATGCTCATAACAACTGTGAGAAATATAGTGTCGGTATTATCATTCATTTTACAGATGAAGAAAGCAAGGTTTACAAAAGCAGTGTTAAAACAGTGGGTAAGACCATGGGCTTGGAATCGTGGTTTGAGTCCAGTTCCCAGTATGCTACTTACTAGCTTTTTGATTGTGGGCAAGTTGCTTTACTGTTCTAAGTCCCAGTTCTTGTTATTTGTAAAATAAGTTGGAAAAGATTTCTGTGAGGGTTAAAGGTTTAATGCCTTCAAAAGTCACTGGCAAATAATAAGGCCCTGTGTATGTTAATAATGATCATTAAGTGACTTGACCTCATTCACATATTAGTAAGGAGTGGATCTGGCACATGAACCTATGACTTTCAACTCGAGCTTTTCCCTCATCATCATGGACAGATAGCTGTTGTACTAAGTATTAGTGAGGGGGATGGGTTTCTGGAATAAAAGACTTAGAGATGCTGTGAGAGCATCTGAACTCCTGGAATAAGTCAGCAAATTATTCTAAAAATGGAGAAACACCCACCTTGCCTATTATTAAGAGCTGCTCAGTTCTAGACCAGATTTAGCTTTTTAAAAAACCCCCCTCTCTGAATTACATTAATATTATATGAGTACTTTTGGATGTACCAGTTGGTATGATGTGTCTGCTGTCATTGGAAGGGCATTCAGGAGAGATTTTGGATTTCCACATTACAAGTCCCCTTTGCCATGCACAACCTGTTTTTATCATGGATCTGGTGACAGCGAAGGGTACAGCTTACAGGCTCATTGGGGAACCAACCATAGTCTCATATCACTGTTCTCTAAGCAAATCAGTTTAGATTAGAGCTAAGCAACAGATTTGCTGGAGATATTATGGAATTGGGATTGTTCCTTGAGGTGTTTACCTTCATTTCTGTCATGCTTTTTCTTTGTTTTCAGGGAGTACAGCTAGCACTTTCTAGTAAGCTGCGTAGGGCCCCATTACCACCTTTTCTGTGTTTGCCTGCAGGTGTCCACAGTGCTGCACCATCATCTCTCTGTACATGTGCACCTTCATTTGTTAGAACATTCAATGCTTTTCTGATTATAAAAATAATAGCACCTCACCTTTATATAGTATGTGACAGATTACAAAGTACACTTGTTTACACAAATGATTCTGAGCGTTCTGTAGAAATTATTATTCCTAATTTATACGAGAAAAATAAGATCTGAAAGGTTAAATGAATTGCCCAAGAAGAGGGGGCAAATATGAGAAATAGGTAGGCTTGAATATCCCAATAAAATCCTGGTGCTTTTTTCATAATACTTAATTCAGTGTCTTCCCCTAGAGCTGAATTAATAGTTTTCCACATTCTATAAAAGATTTGAGGTGTCTTGTAATAATTTAAAAATGGGTGAAAGTAGAAGTCAATCCCAGGAAGATGATGCAATATGCAACACCCCTAGCGTCAATATTTTTCTTGGAGTTGAATTTAATTGTTTCTGAGCTTCCTGGCAGCCAAGATAAAAAGGGAGACTCAATCAGTTACATGATTTTTATCAGAACAAGAAAAGCATGCTAAGGGAAAGTAAAGATTTTACTAGGATTGTAATATAAAAGGAATGTTTTACCTTGAGGCTTTAGATAAGGGGCAATAAGAATAAGTGGGGATAGTAGTCTCATCAAAATTTTATAGCTATACAATAATATAAAAATTCACTGCAAGGGGCTGGCATTTGTTGAGTGTCTACTATGTGTCAGGAGCTATACTAGGGATTCTGCATGACTTATTTTATTTAACCCTCATAAACATCTTATTCAAATCTTAAAACTAACTTTTAGGGGTATCATTATACTCTTTTAATGATAAGGAGACTCAGCCTTGAACAGTTTAACTTCCACAAGGTCACATAGGTAGTAATGGGTAAACCTGCAGTTGACACCAAGACCTTGTCTAATTCTAGGGCCCATGTTCTTTCCACTCTATCATGGGCCTTATAATGATATAAGTTATATCATTATAAAGTTAACTAAATGCAAGTATATTGTCTTCTAATGGTTCTACTTTATCCAGGGATATGTTTTAGAGGATCATCTTTTATAAACATCAGTTCTCTCATTCATGATTTTGGTAGGAGTTGCTCATGTTCTGTGTCATGCTTGAGAGCATTTCCCAGCAATAATGGCTGTTATATGTTGTTGAATATTAAGTACTTTATATGCATTATCTTCTTTAGTCCTCCTAAGTCCTAAGAGGATTATTATTATTCCTGTTACTGCAGATGAGGAAAGTGAAGGTACTGTTATTATTCCCATTTTTGCAGATGAGGAAAGTGAAGCTCACTGAGGTTAAATGACTCCCAAAGGGTCATATAACTGCGAAGCGGCAGGAGTCAAACACAGGTCTCCCTGGCTCTGTTAGTCTTGTGCTTCACCACTGCACTAATGCGCTTCTTGTTAAGCACATGGTTAAAGGTGATAATCTCTTGAAAAAAAACCTGAGGACCTAATATGGATTCTTGTCTGAAAAGAAGGCCGTATCACCTCAGCACTGAGACAGATTACTGGGATACCTGTAAGGCAAGCCAGTATTTTCCTTAAAAGACAGTTGGGTCATCTTCAGCGTGTGTTCAAGCTTTAGTCTGCAGTGTTTCACATCATAAAGCATGACCCGGACTGCAAAATTTTCAAGGAAAGTGTTACTGATAATTTTTCACAACTACAGAAAAATATTAAAAATGTTTCAGTTGCTGTTATGGCATAGAACAATAGGATTTCTGAGGAACCAACCAGGGGGAATTAACTATTAGATGTAGGTGATGTCAAGAACTGATATGAGCAAGTAGAATTTTGAAGGACACAGCCAAAAGTAATAATTTTAGTTTACAATAGTTAATACAGACCTTTCTTCTCGACAGTCCTTAAATACCATGATCATTTATGAAAGTAAGGTCACTCCCATTTTTGATTATTCTCATAATAACACCCATTTCTATCCTCCCCACAAAAAAAAGAGTAACATTTACTGAGTACTGTTCTGAGTGCTTGATAAATATTATCTCATTTAATCTTCATAACAACCCTATCATGTAGGTATAGTTATTAATTATTTTATAGATTAGGAAATGGAGAGAGGTGAATAAATCAATCAAGACACAGCTGGTAAGTGGCTTGTTCACTGCGCTTTTCTGCCTCTACATATATGGCTGGTCAGAAAAGATGCCCTCTCTTTTCTGTGTAGGGTACTATGCAACCTGCAAGTGATTTTAAATCCTTAAAGGTAGAAATGAAAAATAATGGAGGCATGGAAGCAGAAAAGAGTATAAGATTAGTAGCTTATTTATGAGATGAGTCTTGACCTCCCAGATTCTTACAGTGGGGCAAGTATCAAAATGACTGGGTGTCTCTGTTGAGCTCACATAGTTTAGTTCCTCATTGGGTTCAGCCCACAGAGTCAAAAGCTGGTTAAATGTTGAATAAAAGCTCAGTCTTTTTACATTGTTCAGTTACAGTTTTCCTCACAAGGTAATACACATTGTTTCAGTGATTAATAGGAATGTACCTTTTCCTAAAGTCTACTTGCTCCTTAAACTGAATATTGGATTGAGAAATCCAGACATGTATTTTGATAAAGAAAAATTCGCATGAGATTTGGAAAGAATAGTCAAGTAATTTAGAGGTCTGTAGCTCTGAAACACATATTAGTTAAGCCTTGGGTGCAGAATTAGATTGACCTGGATTAGATGCGTGATCTTAAGACTGTTTACTAACTTCTCTAAGTCTCAGTTTCCTGAAAAATGGGAATAATAGTATCTAACTCATGGGATTGTTGTCATGATTAAATGCGATAACCCATATAAAGTGCTTAGCCTAATGACTGACATAGTAAAAGCTTTCAATAAATATGTGCTGGGAATAAACTATGGACTAAAGTAGACTTACTAGTATTCTACTATACACTTATTGTGATTCTAGCAATGGAAGAAATATCATTGATGTGGAGGCAGTGGTCACTGGAGGTTCTGAGGGTAAAAAGAGGGAAAAACAGGTGTAATATGGGGGCATTTTCGGGACTTGGGAATCGTCCTGAATGACATTACAATGACAGATACAGGCCATTATCTATCTTGCCATAACCTACAGAATTGAGTGGGAGAGAGTGTAAACTATAATCCATGCTTAGTGGCAATGCTCCAAAATGTGTCTATCAATTGCAATGAATGTACCACACTAATGAAAGATGTTGTTAATGTGGGAAAATGTGGGAGGTGAGGGGAGCAGAGTATATGGGAATCTCCTATATATTCTCTGTAACATTTATGTAATCCAAGTATCTTTTAAAAAATGAAAAAATGAAAAAAAAAGCAAATAAATATGTGCTATATAAGATTGCCTATTAAAAATGGTATAAACTCTCTTCTGAGTCCATTCCAGATCAGATCACACATAAAGAATTGAAACAGTTTGACGAGCATTGGGGCTCAGCAAATAGAATATTCCTGTGCAATTTAGGTGTTAGAAGTTTTCAAATGCAGTTAGTGGCTTTGGAGGAGTTTGAGGCTCTGATGAGCAAACACTATAGAATTTTTTTCCAACCTGAAAGAGAAGGGCTGGGGGTCCCGTGGAGAGTACGGGGCTGGCACTCAGGAAGTGGAGTTCTAGTCCATCCATGCCACTTGACAGATCTTTGACACTGGGCACTTCGTTTAATATCTTGGGTTTCAATTTACTGAACTGTTGAGTGAGGCATTGGTGTAGGCAATTTTAAAATTTTCTTTCAGCTCTCATATTCTCTTACTTTAAGTTACTTTAGGTCACAAGATATTAGATAAATTAGTCAGTAGGAAAAAAAAGCTGCCAGAAATGAGCTGTTCCCAGATGGTCACAAATAAAACAGAGAGGAAATAAATACAAAATAAAACAAAACCCCCAAAGTAGGTTGCTAGAGATTCCAAAAATGTCCATTTAGGGCCAAATGACTCTTTATTATCCTTCATTGATTTCTTTGGAGAAATGTCCTCAACTCATTCACAAGCCATGGACCTTTTGCTTCCTTCCTTGACTGGAAAAAAAAATCTTTTAAATTCTTTCTTTGAAACAGCAGGATTGACCCCAAAGGAAGCAAGCACAGGAAATGTCTTTAATTTTTGCCAATGGCAGTACAACCCTTTTCTGAGTTGCCCTAGCTGTCACAAAAGTGACTATATGAATGAATCAAATGAACAGGGGAGATAAGTCCAAAGAGCAGTACCCCAAAGAACAATTTTGTCTTGAGCAAAGGGTTATTTAAACTGGAGATGTAGTTGGTGCACTGCCTTGGAAAGGTTTGTCACTTTCTGTCTACAATATTTCCTGAAAAGTGTCCCTTTTATTTGGGATTTGTTCAAACTGGCTATCCTTATTTACTTTAAAATAATGGTGACAGTGAGTGACGGCCAAATGTAGAGCACATTCTAGAGCTCCTTTTCTGCCTTTCAAGGTTTCAAGGTGACAAGATTTTTTCTGAAAAATATTAGCTCTCCTTTCTCTGATGGTGCTTTGGGAGCAGTGGTATTTCATAGCAGACAAACATATCACAAATTATGTTTCCAAACCCCACATTTAACTCAGGAACAGTGACTTGACCAAGGTGGCACAAACGGTTAACTTAGGCCTCTAGCATTCAAGCAAGTATTTTCCCTACCACACCATATTTCCTTCCTATATTGGGCTGTGGCTTCCTAATTCTTCCATAATATCTTGAATTTACCACAGCAGTGACCATGTTCTACCAACGTTAGTACTTTTGAACAGTGGAAAGATTTTTCCATTTTCCCGAAACCATGCTTCTAAATGAGGTTGAGAGTAATGAGTTACCTCTGTCAAATCCATGAGGATGTGGCTGCCAAATGCCCCTGAGGCTAAAAGACACTAGAATAGCAAAGTGGAAGCATATGCTATGGAATTAAAGTTTCCATGACAATTAGTGAACAAGTGAAATCTAAGTGCAGGTAGAGGACCTGTCTAAGGGGAGAGAAAGTAACAATTGGCAGTCTTAGAAGCAGCAATTTTCAGGGTACAGTTAGTCTGGAGTAATCCTTCAGTGGTGCAAATTGGCATGATATAGGTTTTCTTTTCTTAAAAACTTTTTAGTTTGAAATAATTATAGATTTACAGGAATTTGCAAAAGATAGTTCAGAGAGGTCCCATATACCCTTCTCTCCATTTCCCTCAGGGTTTACAACTTATTTAATTACAGTATAATATCAAAATGAGGAAATCGACATTGGTACAATACAGTATACAGTACACGTCATTTTATCACATGCATAGATTCCTGTTACCACCACCACAATGAAGATAAAGAATAGTTGTGTCATCACAAAGATCTCCTTCATGCTGCCCCTTAATGGTTCCACCTTTTGACTCACCCCTTCTCCCTTGCCCTTTGCCTCTTGCTCCTCATCTCTTCCATCATCCCTAACCTTTGGCAACTACTAAGCTGTTTTATATCTCTGTAATTTTATGTTGAGAAAGTTACATAAATAAATCATGTGACCTTAAAGGTATGTGACCTTTAAGATTGGCTTTTTTTTTTCACTCAGCACAATGCCCTTGAAATCTATTCAAGTTAATGCATATATCAATAGTCCATTCCTTTTTATTGCTGAGTGGTACTCCATGGTATGAATGCACCACTGTTTAACCATTCACCTTTTGAAGGACATTTTGGCCATTTCCAGTTTTGGCTCCTATAGATAAGCTGTTATGAACAATTGTATACAGTTTTTGTGTGGGCATAAGTTTTTTTTTCTCTAGGATAAATGCTTGGAAGTGCAATTACTGGGTCATAAGGTAAATGTATGTTTAGTTTTTTTAGAAATGGCCAAACTTTTCCCGGGTGGCTGTGCCATTTTATATTCCTCCTGGCAATGTGTAAGTCATCCCATTTCTCTGAATTTTCACCAGCATTAGGTATTCTCACTACTTTGTATTTAAGCTGGTTTAATAAGTGTGTAGTGATATTTTTTTTGTGGTCCTAATTTGCATTTCCCTAATGGCTAATGATGTTGAATACCTTTTCATGTGCTTATTCGCCATCCATATATCCTCTTCAGTGAGATATCTCTTCATGTCTTTTTTCCACTTTCTTATTAAATTTATTGTATTTTACTGCTGAGTTTTGAGAGTTCTGCATATATTCTAGGTAGGAATCCTTTGTTAGATTTGTGATTTGAAAATATTTTATCCCAATCTGTAACTTGTCTTTTTTATTCCTTTAAACTGGGTCTTTTGCAGAGAAAAATTTTAAAATTTTGATGAAATTATCCTTTTTTTCTTTTTTTCTTCTATGGGTCTTGCTTTTGGTGTCATGTGTAAGAATTCACTAAGACTAAAGTCTTAGGTCCTGAAGACTTTATACTATGTTATCTTCTAAACGTTTTATAGTTTTATGCTTACATTTAAATTTATTGTCCGTTTTGAGTTAATTTTCATTTGTGGTATGGGTTTTAGGTCAAGGCTAATTTAAAAATTTATTTCCCTTCTAAATAGAAAGATTGTCTATATGAAAATGCACATGTAAGTCCATGTTAAGTTATGTTGCCTACTTTTTATATTAGACAGTGCTTCCTATAAGGAATGGGTCACTGTAAATAAAAAGGGTAAAATTAACCTAAGTTTGATACGTTTTTTGAGCAGTTGAGTATTTAAATAAGTGAGAGTTTGAGAATCTCAGGCAGAACACAAATCTAAGGGGTACATCTCTCATCCCAAATTTTATTTCCTGACTGCCATTTGACAGTGCTGTACTTAGTTTGGAGTTATATAGTAGATTCTACCTACAAAGCAGATATGCTAGAGCTTGTGTTTGGCACAGAAGATTCTGAAGTGGACCTGGAGTTGTAGTTCAAGGTTCTACTTACGGGCTGCAATATGAGATTCTATTCCAACTTTTTATTTAGTACAATGCTGAAGAATAAGATTAGATAAGAAGAGTGCACTAGAATTTGATTTTGAGGGACAGCAAGATATAGAAGGAAGAGTATTAGGGTGGGCATCAGGAGGCCTGGAATCTGGTCCCAGACCTGCAGTAAGTTAGTTTTTTTGACTTTTTGTAACTTGGATAAACAATCTGAGCCCCAGCTTTCTCTTTTGTAAAAGAAGGGGATTGGACACTATCTGATCTCTAAAGCCCTTTCCGGATTGATATTTCATTGTTCTTTCAAACTTTTCTTATAAAATGGTCTGTGGTATGATCATCCTCTTCTCTTGCTGATTGGGATAGAAAACCTTTACCTCTTTATTATAAGAAATGATGATTGATGCTTAATAATGTGTTTGTTAAATATAATGTGTTATGGAAATCCCCTCTTTGATATAAAATATGTTGTATTAAATGTTTACATGTACCTAATGCTGCAGTGGATTCAATCTCTTTCAAAAATATTTGAGGGATTATAATGACACATTAAATATTGAGTGTCCTCTCTTGGAATTGACAATCCATTTGCAATATCTCAGTATTGTCAATGAAATGTGGACTGCTGATTTGCCTTGAAAAATATCTCTTACATTTCTTATTTACATGACTTCAGTTGCTGCTCACTGGTACAAGTTTTTAAAAGTAGCAGTTGTTTCTTTTAAATGAAACCTGTTTAAAAGCCCTGAAAATCTTGGTTTGGGATTGGAACAGAAAAGAAATGGACAACTGATCTGAGTTCTTAGGAAAGAAAGAGTAGCCGTGGCTTTGATAAAGTTGTAAATGGGCTCTATGGAAAACCAGAATATAACCTTTATGGTTAGTGCAGAATACTGTATGGCAAGCGGACAGGCAGGTGAATGAGGAGAAAAGAGCAGAACTAACGCTGATTTTAACTGGACCAGAACCAGGCTAATCTATACTAATGACTCCCATGATTGATGAATGGATTTGATTTCTCAAATTTGCAAACAAATTGGGGCCATTACAGTAAAATTAGAGGTCTGAAAATGCCAAATATACTTGGTTTATAAATTTGACAAGCAAATTTCTGTTACAAAAATACTTACCAAGTCTTCTGTCATGCATTTCTGAAAAGGTCTCATGCTTTTACCATAACCTACAGCTGTTTATCTGCCTCAGTGCAACGACAGACAGTGACCACAGATCTTCTGGCTTGTTTTATGTTTCTTTAACATCATTATTTCCCTCCATTTTTCTCCTTGCCTGATCCTCAACTCTCTTTAATTTGCTTAGGAGGCACTTTAATGAAGACCCCATTTCTATCTTGGTGTGCTTTTTTATGGTGGCATCTCCTGGCACAGGAGAATGGTCTAGGTGCAAAGTGTCTGCAATAGTGTGCAGCCTTGACATTTGACTCTCACAGTGGGAGCTTCTTGCTATCAGAGTCACACAGGGCTGGATTAGTTCTGCTTCAGTTGCTTTGAATATCCTGGCCTTTGTGGGTGGGCAGCCAGCAGAATCTTGGCAGGATAGGTGTGAAGGCCACTTTTCTGTCCTATGTGGAAGTCCATAGCACTGTTATTCTGGTTTCCAGAAATGTTAGGCTGTATAGGAAGTGGCCTTTGAGTCAATATTATTGCTATATGACCCGCATTTTCTTTCCTTAAGACTCACTTTTAGAATTGACCAAATTGGACCCATTGCGAATTTATTGCTATTTACAGAAATGGGAGTGTATGAAACTTATATTACTTTCTTCTACAAAATTTTCGCTAGTTTTGCGTGCGATCCAGATCCTAGGGAGCTTCCCTGCAGAGTTCAGTGTAAGCAGATCCCAGGCTGGTCAAAGGTGTCAGCCTTCCAGGGACAAGTGCTTGGTGAGCTTTTTATAGTCCTCTTGCTGCAGATTTCTCCTCTTTTTCCTTCCTCATGCTAAATGAGGAGAGCGAATGATCATAATAGAATTTTCTCAGCAGTTGGCCTTCAGGAACTTTTTGTTTTTCTCCTTTCTTTGTCTTGACTTCTAAATTCTATAAACTTTTGTTGGAAACTTAACCCATGATGATAAGGGTAATAGGAGTATTGCTAGCAGTAGTATGATGTCATAGGTAAAAATAAGCTTCTATCAGCTATATTTCCCAGAATGGAAATAAAGGGCTTCTACTTGTAATTTAGACTGTGATCATTTTAGATGTTATTCTCTTTGCCAGATTCATCACTACGCCTTTAATGGTAGGAAAACTTGGTTTCTACCAAAAGTATTTTTCATAGAATTTGAGCACAAAGGGATTTTAAGAGTCTGCTCTTCTCTCCCACCAAAGCAGAAATCCTTGCTATGATTTTTCTGAATGATCATAATTCACATGTCCAGGGACAGATAACTCATTGCTTTCACTGTGGTTCATTCTATTTGTGTACAGTTATAATTGCTAAAAGGCTCTTTATTATATTCAATCAGAGTTGGCCTTCCTGTGATTTTGACCCTTTGGTCTTAGTTGTGCCCCTGATAATACAATTATTTCTTCTTCCACATAAAAGTCCTTGAAAATAAGACGGAATTGTAACATTTTTTGGCTTTGGATGTCTTGATGTTTTTATAAAGTATATTCTATATATATATATATTCTATATATATTCTATATATCCAAGTCGTTGCTAACAATGTCACATAGAACACTGCTTTATTTCTCCAAACATGGGTCATCAACCAACTCTATGTTTATGTCTGTCTGAACCTTTGCATTTAAACTAGAATGATGACCCACCTCTGCTTCCTGGTCTTGGAAATCCTATTGGCTCTTACCCTTTTCTCCCCCTGCTGCTTTTGCTCTCCATTCTTTTCTTGTATATATCTGTATTCTTATATGTTGGGATTTGCTTCTTGTTTCTAGTTCCACATTGTCATGGAGTCACCTCTGGGTTTCTAGTTTTACTTGCTCTAATTTGTGTAACTACCTGCCCACCTATCTCTCTTACTGGTGCCCTCAATGGGGAATCCAATTGGGTCATTATTCAGTCATGGAATACTTTTCCTTAGGGTGACCTTCCCAAGTTGTATCTTGTAGTGGGATTACAGATGCCTGGGGCAGGGTTTCAGTGGACTCAGGTTGTCGTGCACATTCCTTTGTATACCTCAGTATGACATAAACAAATGTCCTTCTCTGTGTGTTCCTTGATGGACAAAAACCTTAAGCATTGCCTTAAGGAACTAACATACATAGAGTCCCACTGTCTAAGTTACTTTTCTCCATCTTATCCACAAGTTATGGTTAGATATTTTGTTTTAACTCAAGATAAATGATGCAATTATTCAATCAAAAAAAAAAAAAGAAACGAATTTTACTTGACATGGCATATTCTTTGCCATGTGGCTCCTGTGACCTTTCGGATTGAAAAAAGTGGTGTGCGTGTGGCTGGTTGCTGTCAGCTGTGTTCTGTGTGGGGCTATCCCACACAGGCTCACCTGTGGAGTGTGGGAGCAGATTGCCTGTACTGATTACAGTCCTCTCATTAGATGTTTCTAGCCTTAAAAAGATGGGTGGTAGTATTTCAGACAAGTCAGTGAAGGCTGGGAATTGATGAATCATTGGCATTTAGAAGTATCCTGATTTTCAACTGGCAGGTACAGGCGAGTAGGCAAGTGTTAAGGGAAACTATGTCAATAGAGCACCAAGAAACCTGACTGCGCAATAATGAGCAATTGTAAAATAATTCTTCTATTACCCTCTGAGATGGCACTGAAAAGACATATTTAAAGGAAAAGTTTTCTTTGAACTTTGTTCTGCCCATTTTAAAATTTGTGTTTATCAGATTAAAGTTTAGTAGTAGAATCTCTTTCCTCCTTTGTATTCAGTTGATTTTTCATAGTGATGAGTGCTAGCCATGTTTGTGACTTTTCATAGCTGTCACTAACAAAACTCTGAAGCAGCAATTCTCAAACTTGAGTAGGCATCATAATCACTTGGAGGAACGGGAAGTTGGTGTGGCTCAATGGATAGAGCTCCCGTTTACCATATGGGAGGCCCCGGGAGGCCCCGGGTTCGCTTCCCGGGGCCTCCTTGTGAGGGCAGGCTGGCCGGGCCTGCACGGTGCGGTGGGCTGATGCAGCAAGACCTCACAGCAGGAAGCGGGTGTGGCTCAATCGATAGAGCCCTCGTTTACCATGCGGGAGGCCCGGGTTCGCTTCCCGGGGCCTCCTTGTGAGAGCGGGCCGGCCCCGCGCGCGCGGAGGGCTGACACGGAAGAAACACACAGTGAATGAATGGACACAGTAAAACACAAGCAGCAAGGGGGGATAAATAAATAAATCTTTAAAAAAAAAAGAATCACTTGGAGGTCTTGTTAAAGATTCAGATTTCTGGACTTCACTCTCGGAGGTTTCGGAGGTTTTGATTAAGTAAGTTGGAAGGGAGCTCGGTAGTGTTTAACAAAAGCATTCTATGTGGATTCTGTTGCAGATGGTCAGAAGACCAACTCTGAGACACATTGAGTGTATAGGACAATGCTTACCTACTTACCATCTGGCAAATGCTTTGCCTTTTATTGTCAAAAGATTGCTTACTTTGGAGACTTCTATTTCTCTCCTAGAATGAGCATTTTCTTGTGCTGTATTGAAACACAGAAACACTCAACCAAATGGGAATCATGACAAGCAATTTCTTTAATTTTGTGCAAGGTCAGGTCAAACATTCTATGTTGTCTTTGGTTATGAAATTCAGAAAACACCCTACTTATTCAGCTGGACAGAATAATATTATTTTACATTTTTGTATAGCTGTACAGTTAAATAGTATTTTCATTGACATTGTCTCAGTTGATTTTTATAACAATCTTGTGTGGTTAGTGTTATTATTTCCATTTTACAAATGAGAATGTTTAAGGTTGAGAAAAAATGGTAGAATGGTATGTGATGTATTAATGGTAATGTGATGTATTAATAATACCTCAAAATTAGGCAGCATTTATTATGTGGCAGGGACTATGTTGTACATTCTACTCATTCTTCCTTTGAATCTTCACAAGAACACTATGAGGTAAATTTTATTATTTTTTTTAGCATTATCACCAGCTTTTAAAAATAATATCCTCTTGATGAGGTTAAATAATAGTAACTTTTCTAGGTCATATGGCTAGTAAATGACATAGCCAAGATTTGAGCTAGGTCATGCAATTACCCTGAGTTGTGAAGGCAGGTTACATGTATTGATTACAATCCTCTAATTAGATGTCTCTGTCCTCAGAAGTATGGGTGGTAGTATTTCTAGGCAAGTTATCAGTATACATTACAGCAGGTTGCCAGTATGCATTGCATAAAACCCTACCATAACTCACTCTAGAAAGAAGAACAGAATGTAAGTTGGATCTAATGGGAAGGAAAGAAGACCTTTAAAATATAAAAATTAAAAACAAATGAAAGGAAACACAACTGTACATTTTTAGACTTGATAAAAATAGCATTTCA
Source organism: Cabassous unicinctus (assembly GCA_029593785.1). NCBI lineage: Eukaryota > Metazoa > Chordata > Mammalia > Cingulata > Chlamyphoridae > Cabassous > Cabassous unicinctus. The sequence continues at coordinate 29,867 of JAQZBX010003159.1, forward strand.
TACTATGCAATCATTGGGAACCACAAAAGGAGGAAGATGTGTAAGTTGTGGCCCATATATGTTCTGATAATGTTAGCCATTCTTTTGGGAGAAGGAATAGAGTTTGTCCTGTTGCTATTTGTTATTGAATAGAAATATGTTGTTCTATGTTCCATCTTTCATTTATGGGATAATATTCCCATTACTAATACCAATTGGCATTTGACCTTTCATGCTTATGCCCTTGGCAGTGATTGTCTTTACATCTTCAATGTATAGTATGGCTTTTGTGTTTTAAATCAGAAGTTTGCTTTCATCAGATGTAACTTTTGTTTTTATGCTAGTGCTTTCCTCCCATTATAGAAAAGTCTCCTTGATGTTATATTTATCTTGTGATTCTTTGTAGAAAATCAAGATTGAAATTTTTGGTTCTGAAAGTTTTGGTTATAATCCAAAGATCACTTTCAACATAGAAGACATAACAAAATGAATAAATTTTCTTTGCCCTAAGGCCTACTCTGAAATATGGGTCAAAACAAAGTATTTTCTGTTCACTAAATTTCACTACAATTCAATGTGAACTAATGAGCTTTTTATCATGATCTTACCTGACCTATTACTGATGGTTATGAAAATTCCCAGGAATTAATATGTTGCCTTGTCTTGACATCTTTCTGTTATCTCTCACCAAAGTGCATTTAACAACTGTCTATATCCATCTGACTTTAATATTTAATAACATATTAATATCTCTTGATTCTGGCAGTTTAGGGGAAATGTGCCAGAAGGGAGCAGCATACAGAACAACCTTGTACTTGAGTTGATTCTATTTTGTATGTTGCCCTACTTGAAAGGCATGAGTGTAAGAGCCAGGATACATCAAGTTCAGGCCAATATTCTCTAAATGCTTTCCTTTAAGGAAGAGCCCCTAAAAATGTCAGAGGCCATGCTTTTTGATGTAGACAGTGAGTCCATGCAGCACTTGCTGCTATCTGGCCTGACAGCAAGGAGTTAAAGAGAAAATGCTGGGTAGAGCTTTAGAGGGGCTTTCAAGAAAATCGTAAGCCGTCATGTCAGTGTCTTCACTCAAGAAATCTTGTGCAGTTCACTTATTTATGCAATTTTAAAAAATATCCATGGAAGTGATATGTAGAGCTGTATGGTTTTTTTCCTCACTCTATCTTATAAGTGGGAGGAAGTCAAGTCTAATTCTCTGTTTTTCTCCTTTAAGTGACTGACCTCAAAAAACATATGGCCTTTTTATCTATCAGTGAAATCCAGGCTGCTTCTTGAGTTTCAGAGTGACTGGTGGAACTACTTTCTAGGTTCTCAGACTTTCGGGACTTAAGTTGAGACATGGGCTGACCTCAGGAATGTACTTCGTCATGCCTTTGGGAGAGTAGTACTGAGCAAAGCAGGTGGGGAAGACAGGATTCCAACTCAGGCAGGAATAAGTAATTGGGTTAGGTAAGAAATGATTCTTTTTCTTCCAGCAGTTGAACATGCTAAAAGGAAAACATAAAGAAGGAAATGAAGCTAAATTTTAAAGGAAAAGGTCTAGAATAGAATAACTCAGAACTCGTTATCAAAGGAAACAAGATCTCTTTTGTCTTTTGGTTGAAATGTGTGTTGGATGTGTAGGATTTCAGTATGTGGTTATGGCCCTGATCAGCCACAGCAACTACTTAATTAATTAATAACTAGTTAGTGGATAACTTCTGGTACTGTACTACATACAGAACCAAAAGGTTCTAAATATTCTTAAGTAAGAATGAAAATGTTCTTATATAAGAGAGATTCCCTGCTTCCAAGGAGTTTTGTAATCTAGCAAGAGAGAGATAAAATGTACATATGGCACAAGTTAAGAGTGCTTTCCAAGTAACATATCAATAAGTGAAAAAAACATAGTACAAATTGAATATCTAAAAATTGAGTGATTAAGGGAGTGATGCTAAAGATATGGGGCTAACTGAGGAAGGATTCTTTCTTGAAGGAGCTGAATTTTGAACTTGATCATGAACGAGGAGAGAAACATACAATGGCAGGAAGAAGTGAGGATGGCATTTCAAGTGGGAGGGAAGGCATGTGCGAGGACACAGATTTGGAAGTGATAATAAGCAAGTCATATGTGGTGGTTGCCAAGCACACTGACTTGGTCAAGATGCAAGACGGAACTGCCATAACCATGGATAATTTGTAATGAATTTGATTCAATAGATATTAGGATAGGTTCTTGAATGTGCACAATATGCTGAAAAGCATGGATATTGATAATTAATTACTTAGGCAGCAATATCTAGGATGGATTTGAATGTACATCTAAAGGTAGGGAGAGTGTTATGTTTTTTAAATCAGGTATAAAGTAATGAGAAATAAAGTCCGCTGAGTAGTAAAGAAAATGAGCTCAGTTTTTGAGATGTTATGTTTCAGATGTCAGGGGTTAGAGCCTGAGATGACCAGTGAGTAACTGGAGATGGGGTCACAGCTGATGAAAAGGGCAAGTCCTGAACATTGATTTTTTGAGGCATTTATGCAAGGTGATAGTTCAGTAATGCATGTGGGTTATGTTTCATGGCGGTGAATATTGAAGGAGAAATGTAGAAAGCCAGCTTTTGAACCTCAGGAGCTATTGCCAGCCAAAGCGGGTGGAGGCTGACAAAAAGAACAGTCAGCAAATGAGACAAAGAGGTAGTAGAAGAACACAGAGAACACTCAGGGAAACCATGCGAGAAGAAAATTTCACAGTGCTAAATGAAGCATAGAGGTCAAGGAGATTGAAAACTTGAGAAAGCTCTATCAGATTTGCCAAGGGAAAGGTCTTTAGAGACTTAGAAAAAATTGATTCCAGTGAAGTTTCAGTGCAAAAGTGCATCAGGGATTTCTAGGCACTCTGCATGACAAGGGGATTAATGTTTAATAAATAAATCCCTTCTGTAATTGCTTTGGCAGATATGACTGCATAGCTGGGTCTTCAGTATTTCAAGGGAAAATATGAGGTCACCACAGAAAGGAATTGAGGTTAAATTTATCATATTATGTAAACCAGTCAGGTGATTGGGTATACTATGTGGAAGAGACTGAGTAAGAAACTCTCAAAGCTGACCTGTTGGGCTTACTTGGATTCGCAGGATCATAGTGGCTCTGGGAAAAATCTTTGGGAAAATGTGAAACACAAGCAATGTTTGAAAGCCTTTACGCTGGTACAATTACTTGGTGAATGCTAATGGATGAACTTGAATGTGTAGTATTTTTTGCAGATGTTGAGTTGTGGAAAATAATGAGAATCAAATTATAGTTTACCAAATAAATTAATTTACATGGAAGTGGAGGTACCAAAGAATTTTTGGTCAAGATTGAAACAAAGTTCTAAATTTGATGACCTAGAATTAATGTAATACCAAAAGAATATAACCATTTTGTAAGCAATGCCAGCCTACTTAAATAAATGAAGGTGATGGTCAGGTTAGATATGGTGAAGAACTCAAGTTTTAATGGGCAGCAGATACTTTCTCATGACTCCATGTGAGACATTTGTAGAGATAAGGAAAACTTACTCTTTGATTCATCTTCTATTTAACTAATTAATGGTATTCTCATTATTTATAAAAACAAAATTATAACATGATCTAACTTATGTGTAATCAATTGAAAATGTAGTCCTTTTCTGGTGAGTTAAACATGTGATTTTAGATTTACACTTTACTTCACAATAAACAGTTGAGGAGGAATTAGGTAAGGATGCAATTAAAATATTCCCTTTTTTGCCTGTATCTTTCTTTATATTCAGATGTAGTTTCTAGAACTTGGGGTCTAAATATGGCTTTTGTAATAATTGTAAACATGACTTTAATGTTTCCACAGGTTTTCATGTCTCTGCAGTAAAATATACATTGCCTGAGCTGTTTTTCTGATATAAGATACAGTTTTCCAGTGTTTTATTAAATGTAATTTTGATTGGTGAACTTGAAACTATGCTTAAACTTGAATTGCATGGGATTCCGAGATTTTTGTGGTTATCTACTCAAGTTGATACTTTCAAGCCAGGGTGTGTCTTCTTGATTTTCCCAGAAGCATCAGTACAGAATAGGATGTGTATTGAATCCAGCTAATAATTTTCAAAAGTCTAGAAACATTTTTTGTAAAATTTACTTACTGGAACTCCACCTTGTTACCAAAAAGATTCAAGGTGACATATAGTTGTTACATAAACTTGAAGAATGCAAAATAAATTAGAATAATGGGAAAATGAAAGGGTAAAAGATAGGCATTAAATGGAGTTGAGAAAGAACAAATGTAAAGCATTGAGTAGTTGTGGTCAGATGCCATGGTGTATGTATGGGCCTCACATTTGGTTTTTTTGTTTTTTTTTTAGCTGTTGAAAAGTCCTTGATGTAAAATTGTAAAATAATTAGAAAAATAGATTGACAGAAATTATAAATTTTAAATGAGAGTACAAGGCCAGGTTAGATTTAATCAAATAAAAAAAGATAGCATAGCAACAAACATTTATAAATGTAAATAATTATTCAAATATAATAGAAATTAATTATAACATAATTCTAATTTTTATATTACAGCTCTAACTAATGGACATAAAATCTCTAAGAATGAAATAAATTATTGGTTTAAAATTATTTAATTTCCATTTAGGCCATAATTGTTTCTAGATAATCAAATTCCTATTTGAGAATTCTTCACATCCTGTTGAAATGAATTACAGCAGATAACAATTTGCCAATCCATAATTTTATGAGGCCGAAAAACTTAAAATCTTATTCAACAGTAGTCATGCTAAATCATTATTAATCCAGATAGATTATTTTAGTTGAAAGTGTGAATAAGAAAGGGTTAAAGAAAAATAAATCACATTTGTTTTTAGGTTAATAAAAACAAACTGAACTTGGCAAAATATGAATTTGAAAACAAATCACTTGCTTAGGAGAAGCAAAAGTATTCACAACACAATATCCAGAAAGAAATAAAAAGGACCTTGTATAACTCAGTGATTGACACCCTTAACAACATCTTGACAGCAGACGAGTCAAGTTCCCTGAGTTCCACTGAGCTGGTACCATGAGTCCATAGACCAGGGGTTTTTAACTTTTTTTGTTCCATGGACCCCTTTGGCAGTCAGGTGAAATGAATACTACCCTAATTTATTTATTGCATACATTCATAAGTGATGGAAATGCTAGATTTCAATTAGAGGTCAGAGAAAGTAAAGATAATAAGTTAATTTTTTTTCAATTCAATCTCATGGACCCCCTAAAATCTTTCCACGGACCCCTTGGGGGTCCATGGACCCCTGGTTAAGAACCCCTGCCATAGACTGGTGGTGTCATATAACAAAAGCCCTGCAAAACCAACTCAATAGTGGGGCTTGAGGATCAGTTAGATAGTTCTTTTAGTACTTATATTTGGTGTAACTAATTTTCTTTCCATCTGTTGTGTTTTGAACTTTCAAGGCATATATTACCACTTATGACATACATCTGTCATTTTTAAGGTATGAGCACACATGTTGAAAGCATTCATTGTGATAGCTGGTCTCTTACTGTGAATCAGCAGAAAAGATAAGCTTTTATATCATCAGTGAAGGGTGAGGTAATTATTACACAGTCAATCTTTGGAGTCTATGATGAACTTCTGAGGAAAAAGTGAGAGTCTTCAACCCTCTATTGGATATAAGGGAGAACTTAGTCTGATAAAAATTTCCAAAAATATTTTTCATGTTCTCTCAATACCAGGAGTTTATTAATAACTATTTAAATTATTTCTGGAATTAGGTAGAACATTCTTAAAAATAAACCAAATAAAATAGCAGTAAGATTTCTAATAATTTAAGGGAGGAGCAAATTATCCCAGTTAATAAAGATATCTTCTGTGATCTGTCTAGTGCTACAGAGGAACAGATTCCCACTGACAGGTATGAGACAGTTCTCCACTCTACAGAATAGCATGTTCATTCTTGGCACATGATTTAGGTTGTTGGAGACCTTGGTAAACTCATCGCGTTAGATCATGGGTTGATGTAAGTTCATATTTGGCTGTTTTTAAATTGGTTGGGACCTAGCTAGGGGGAGAATGTATGTCTACAGCTGGCCCTGAAAGGGATTAAACATGTTTGAAATGTTTTTTTATGGCAGTGGAGTGGGTAGTAATGTTGTTTTTGCAATGAATTAGCAAGTGTGCCTCTTAGGAGAGCATTCCTGAACACTTGATGAACCAGAGACTGATTACCTATAGGTTAATAAGTAAGACATGTGGAAACTGCTCGTGAGAGAGATTTTGCCATTAATTATAGAAAATACGTATGCCACTGATTTAAGGTACTCATGACAGGAATCACCCCTCACTAAACTGATTTCTACCTCATTCTGTGTCCTTTTCTTTTAATTTAAACATTTGGGCTTGCTACCTTCAAAGTAGTTGGCTTCTTCAGCCAATGATATGAAAGAACAAATGGTACCCATAATTGTCATAAATCTCTTATTAATTTTAGAGTTATATTTAATTTAAAACACAAGTCATTAGTCAAAAGGACATAGTTTAGTACTTTCTCTGCCAAAAATTCAATCTTATTCCATAAAACATTCTTTACAACTCATTGCTTTTGTGAGACTATTTATTTACCTTTCTACCATTTCAAGCATTTCACCATGTTGATATCTTCTTCAAACCTTAAGGTTTTAGGTAAGGTTGACTGGGGAAATAACAACTTCAGTGATAGAAGTGGGGAATTCCAGGAATGGAGTTCAGTTCTGTAGGAAGTGATAATTGGAGATGTAGGCAATTGGAGATGAAGGACCGAAGTTTAGGAAAATCATGGTTGTAGATGTGGATTTATAATTTATTCACTTAATATTACTTTAAAATATTTTTGTTGCATAAGTAATACATATTTGTATAAAGAAAATGTAATTAATATTGATAAGCTAAAAGAAGAAAATAAAAATCTCAAGGATGAACATTAATTTTTGGGGTATATCCTATTAAATTTATATATTTAACACATATTTTTCATAAAAATACTACCACATTTTGAATACGACTTCTATAATCTGTTCTTTTCTCCCAGTAGTATTTCAAGAATATCTCTCTGGGTCATTATATGGTTTTATAACCCAGTATCATTTTTAATGGCCATTGTACAGATTGAAACATTTTTTTACCATTCCCCTGTTTTTGGATGCTTAGATTATTTCTCATTTTGGTTGCCTTGGATCGTACTTTGATGAGCAGATCCATGGTTATTTCCTCAGAATAAATTCTCAAAAAGAGGAACTTCTGGTTTAAAGGGTAAGCAGAACTTTCAACTTCCTGTCACACAGTGTCACAGTTACCTTCCACAAAGTTTGCATCTGTTTAGCCTACAATCATTGGTATGTGAGAAGGCTTATCAAGATGGCATTCTCTTTAGAGGTAATAGCTGCAGCTTTGCCATCATAATGTAACTTGGAGTGATTGACTGTTTGGCTTAGAGCCTGGAACCTCTTTCTTGGAGGTTGGCACATTCTTCAGCTCCTGCTCTATTGCATCTGGTGACATTTTTGGACAAGGCTTCTTCTTGAGCTGGGACTCCTTTTCCTTAGAGTTTAAAACTGTATTCCTGGATCATTCATATACTGTGGAAAAGGGAAAACTCCTCTTCTCATCTCCACACCTGCCTTTCCTGCAGTTTCTGCTCTCTCACAGCCATTCACTGATTTTCTCACTCTGCCTAGATATAGAGTCATTTTGCATAAGAATCTATCTAGCATACAAAAACTGAGAACTGTTGCTCTACCTCCCTATACTTGAAAATGGAGAAGACATGTATTTTGATTCTGGAGGACAAGTTAGACCCTGGGGCTAACACTAGTTCCAGGTGAACATCTGGACTTGTTCACCTTTGCTTTGTAATATACGGATACTTTTTTTAATCTTTTGATTTTTAAAAAATATTTCAAATGTTTAGGACAGCTGCAAAAGGAGTACAAACCCTATCCAGGTAACTCCAACATTTCCCCGTTCCTCCAGATACCCAGATCCACCAATTTTAACATTTTGCCACTTTGCCTTATTCTATCATCTATCTCTGTACCTCTGTATCTATCTATTTTCTGAACATTTGAGAGCAGGTTGTGCATATCACACTCCCTGAACATATAATACTTTCATGTACATTCCCTGTGTACAGGATATTCACTTATGTAATCACCATAAGTGCAGTTATCAAGTTCAAGAAATTTAACATTGACATAAAGCTCATATTTTATATTCCATTTTTTCTTATGTCCCAGGAATATCATTTTGAGCATTTTCTCTTCAATTCTTAGATCCTATCCAGTTTCATATATTGCGTTTAATGCTCTTATCTCTTTAGTTTCTTTTTTTTTTTTAATTGTGGAAACATATCTACAACATAAATCTTTCCATCCCAGCCCTTCCCAATCATAACATTTGGTGGGATTAATCACATTCACAATGTTGCAGTACCCTCACCACCATCCATTAATAGAACTTTCCCTTCACCAGAAACAGAAACCCTGTGCTTATTTTGCATTAACTCATTGCTACAGTCTCCCCAGTCAAGTAACCTTTACTCTACTTTCTGCCTCCATGAATTTGTGTACTCTCTGATATTTTCTTTGTGGTTACCATGGGGCTTAAATTTAACATACGAAATCTATAACAATCTCATTTGCTTTGATACCAGCTTAACAACAATAGCATATATTAACTATGTTCCTACACCCTCCTTTTTGTAGTTCTTGTCACAGTTTACATATTTAGATTATGAGCCTAAAACCGTTGATTTATTTTTACACTTTATGCATTTGCCTTTAGATCCTGGAGGAAGTAAAAAGTGCATTATTGTATCACAAATATAATAATACAGGTATTTGTATTTACTTATGACATTATCTTTAACAGAGATTTTTAGTTCTTCATGAGCCTGCAGTCAATTGTCTAGTGCCTTTTCCTTTAAACCTGTAGAACTCCCTTTAGCATTCTTGTAGGGCTAGTCTAATGAGACAAACGCTCAGTTCTTGTTTATCTGAAAATGTCTTAATCCCTCCCTCAGTTTTGAAAGACAGTTTTGCTGGTACAGAAATCTTGGTTGGCAATTTTTGTTTTCAGCACTTTAAATATGTCTTCCCACTGCCTTCTTGCCTCCATGGTTTCTGATGAGAAATTGGCACTTAATCTTATTAAGGCTCCCTTGTATGTGACATGTTACTTCTCTCTTGCAGCTTTCAGAATTCTTTCTTTATCTTTGGCATTTGACAGTTTGACTATAACATGATATGGTATGGGTCTATTTGGGTTTATCCTATTGGAGTTCCTTGAGCATCTTGGATGTGCATATTCATGTCTTTCATTAAATTTGGGAAGTTTTCAGCCATTATTATTTTTCATACTCTCTCTTTCTTCTCCTTCAGCAACTCCTACACTGAATATATTGGTATTCTTGATGGTTTCCCACAGGCTGCTTAGGCTGTGTTCACTTTTCTTCATTCTTTCTTCTTTCTGTTCCTCAGACTGGATGATCTCAATTGTCTTATCTTCAAGTTCATTGATTCTTTCTTCTGGCAGCTCCAATCTGCTGTTGAAATCCTCTAGGGAATTTATTTCTGTTACAGTGGTTTTTAGCTCTGTTTGGTTCCTTTTCATAATTCCCATGTCTCTATTGATATTCTCTTTGTGTTCATCTTTTCATTTTCCTGACTTCCTATCCATGTTTTCTAGCTCTTTGAGCATATTTAGTACCATTGTTTAAAAGTCTTTATCTGGAATGTCTCAGGTCTGATCCTCTTCATTAAAGGTTTCTAATGCTTTAATCTTCTCTTTTTAATCTTCTGGACCATCACTTCCTATTTCTTGTATGTTTTGTAATCTTTTGTTGAAGCCTGGAAATTTTGATATTTTAATGTGTTATTGCTGGAATTTAGATTCTAAGGTGTCTGTTCCTGAAGCTCTTATCCAGCTAGTGTTATGACAGAGCTTTCTTTGAATGTCAGGAGCTAACAGAAAAAAAAAGAAGGTTAAAAAAAGAACACCTTTCCCAGTCTCTATAGGAGAGCCCTGTGTACCACCTTCTACATACAGGGCAAGTTCTGGGACAGCAAGCCCCTCAGGCCATCACCAGACATATATGCTCCCAGTACGTGTCTGAGTGTTACTCTGCTCCCTCTGGAACTAGGAGCAGGACTCACACTGGGAATTTGGGCTGACTCCATGCTGAACTGGTGAGGAGAGGAGAGAGAGGAGAGCCAGGGTACCAGGAGGTCCTACCACTTTTAAGTGGCCTTTTTCTTGAATGGATGTTTGTCCTGTTACTGTAATACTTTAACTGTTTTCTGGAACTCTGAGAAAGATACCTCTGCCAGTTCTTGCTGGTTTTCAAAGCTTCTGGGGGGTTGGGGGGTGGGGTGGACAGAGCCCTGAAGCTTCTCCACAAGTATTCTTTTTAATACCCACATTAGGGACTGTCAGGGGTTTCTACCTTGATTTTCCTAAGAGAGGAGGCAGAAATAGAACCAATCCCCTTTCATAATTCTTCAGAAATTGATTGAAGAGGAACATCTTCAAAGATAATCCTGCCTTTTCACTTTGAGGAAGCCTTAATGATGTCACTTATTTTAAATTGAGGGTTGTTCATCCATTTCAGCATCTACCTGTCCTGCATGTCTGTGGCATATCATGTATCTTTTAGTGCTTCTTTCTGTGTCTTCAGAGGTCCACCTTGAACCAAATCTTTAAATTTATTTTCATTTTCTTTCTTTATATCATACAAATAAAATTTTAATGTGTTTTCATTTCCATAATTCAAAGACTATGGAGTAAATAAACAATGCAAAACAGAGTAAATAATGGAGCAGAAAATCGGAGCCTCCCTTCATCCCTTTGCCCTGGATCCCCACTCCAGAGGTTACCGTGTACTCTTTTTTTTCTATGAATTTACATGCATATAAATGTATGTGTAGAAAGACATTAACTTGTTTTTTTTGTAATAGATATAATAGAAGCTGACCTACCTCATGTGTAATAATAGATGAACTGTGAGCCTAAAGATCAATTTGTGCCTCTTGGTGGCATGCAGCGTTTCTCTTATAAGAAATGTCTGGATAAATGGCAAAGCTCTGGGCTCCTTGAGTTTATTTTTATTCAGAGTTGGAAGCATTTTCTGGTTGGGGGCCATTAGTTACTTTAAAGAAGAGACCTAATGTTAAAACATTAATCATAATGTTTTAAGCACCAAAAAAGGATTTAGGGGAGACTGAAATATGACTTGATCATTTTTACTGATTTCACGTACTCTCTCCTTAGTATTTTCCTAATTTTAAAAAGTGTCTTACTTATGTGCATTTAGCTTATCTTGGAGTTGATAATCTCAAACAATTCTCCACTTATTATGCATGAAAATCTTCTTTCTCAGGTTAAAAGGAAGCAGTATTTAGTCCTTGTGGACTTGTCAGTTCACAGACATATCAAATTGCCTAATTGGCTGGGTGATAGAAAATAAAGGGCAGAAAATAAGAAATTATCCTTCACTCGATATTACTTTGTTCTCTCATATAATCTGGATTTTAAGGTATTATTGGAAAAAAATATCCCCTAATCTTTTATTAAAGATAAAAGCAAGCTCTTACAAAGTACAGGTTGTTTGCAGGACTGAGAAGTGTTGGAAATATGTCTTGATGCAACTAGCTGGCCATACCAAGTGGCTCAGCTTAGTTGCACTCAGTGGCAAGAGACATTCTGAGGTTTCCCATGTGTTGGGAGGGGGCCCAAGACAAAGAAGTCCTTGTAAAACCCAGTTAAAGACTTGGCTGTGGAACAGAGTCCTTGAAGAATCTGCATTAACTGTGCCCTGCCCAGTGGCATGCTGCCACAGTCTTTTGTGCTGTGAACCATCGGCATCATGGAATGTTTGTTTCTCCAGGTAGATGCTCTGAGCTTCTTTTGCTTATCAGCTCCATTATTATCCATGTATGCTGGAGCTGTACTTGCAGCATTATATGCTTTCTCTCCAAAATCATATCACACATTCATTGTTAAAAACTGCCTACTATCTATTGTCTCATGTGTGGTTGTTTTGTAGAAATACTTATCCTTACATCTACCTTTCCGGTTTGATGCACACACACATACACACACACATTTCACCAAAACATTAGTTTCTTTTGTGAAGTGTAAAGAGAATAGTATTTGAAATTAGAGGAACTGGGTTCAAGTTCTTCTGCTATTCAGTAGCACTATAATCTTTTTGAGGCTCCATTTCTCTGTCCCATCTCAGTTGAGAATTGTGGACCTCAAATGACAATGTATTTAGACAGTGTTTTTGGGAGCAGATGTGGCTCAAGCCAATGAGTGCCTGCTTCCCATGTGGGAGGTTCTAGGTTTTGTTCCTGGTGCTTCCTAACAACAAAGGGGTGAACAACAAGCAGGCATATAGAAAGGTCAACTCAGGAGAGCTGATGTGGCTCAGTGGTTGATCACCAGCTTCCCACATGTGAGGTCCCGGGTTCAATCCCCCACCCTGGGTACCGCCAAAAAAAAAAAAAAAAAAAGTGTTTTGTGAACTCTAAACTGTCACACAAATAATAACTATTATTTTACATTTACTTTCCCCAGTGTAATCAAAGAGTAGTCATGCTCCAAGTGTTGTCTTAATCCCAGAAAACACATGTAAACTTAATATACCCTACTTTGGTAGTCAAAAGGAATATTCATATAAGAGCTACTGCTGAGTAGTGAAAATCACTGCTGTTCTAATTTCATACTGGATTTCTGCAAGAAGCTTGGGTAGAGAAAGCAGGGGGCAGAGAGCAGAGATCAATAAAGGCTTAGACCATACAAAGACTAGTAAAAGACTACATTTTGAAGGATTGAGTTCAACCATTAAGGCAGATAGTATTCTATAGTATATATTGATGCTTGAAGAGTAGCATTTACTAACTTTTAAAACAATATTTTTTGTGAGTCACCAGGTACACAAATATAATCAAGTATGTATTAAACACTTTTCAGAGAAATTATCTAACTTTTCAGGTAAAAGTGAGAGTCCTTTGGTTATACAATAAACAATATAGTAAAGAAGGATTTCCTAAAGTGAATTCCATATCCTGCAATAAATATCCAGTTTGATGCTGGGGCCATCATCAGGTTAGAAAGTGTCAACAGAAAAAATTCAGCTACAGTTATGGGCAGGTTCTGTTTCCTACTTTGCAGAAAAGTTTCTGATCATGGTTGGGACTTGGTTTTCATCCTTCTAGCTTCGTAGATAGTGGTCAGTTTCATTTCATTCTTTGGCTTTATCTTAAATTCATGTGCTTGTTCTTTCCATTAGAAAGTCTTTTAGCTTTTCTGCTGAAAATGTTCTGTCTGCAGTACAACTTCAGAGAAGTCTTAGCAAATTATATCTACTAGTCTAGTTTATTATGCTTGTTCTTACAACCTCTTTTTTGAAGCAGGACATCTCACAATCTAGATGTGCTTAATGTGAACAGCGTTTGTATTTCCAAAGTAAAGTTTTATGCTGGGTTTGAGCAAACTGTTGAATTAACTGAGTTAAGAGAGTCATTTTTGCTATCTGTGAGGCAGAAAAGTGGCAGAAGGATATGTGGCTTCAGCCTGCTGGCCTCTGACCAGCCTCCCTGCTGTCTAGACTATAGGAAATAGGACATTTGGAGACAGGTGCTGAGGAAATGGTTAACACTAGCTATGATAAGTCTGACACATTCCCAGTTTTGTTCTCTATATTTGGTATTCAGTGTTTTTGTTGTATTGCAAAAGATGGTTTAGCTTAGTAAAATCTGATTTCAGTTTCAAGGTAGAAATGATGTTAATTGTAGAAATGGGAATAGGCACATATATGAAATTGGGGCTATGTATTTAGTCTTGTGGGCTTTGGAAGGAGTGGTAATTTTTCTTTTCAGTTTTAGCAAAGGAAATATTTAAAAACTTTGGAAACAACCAGGCTATTGATGAAATGTGATGTGGTGGTAGAAATGTACTGAACCTTTTTTTCTTAAATCTTGGCTCTGCTAGTAACTTGCTGAACGTGGACAAGTTTCTGAAGTCTCTGAATCTCTGTATTTTTGTTTACAAAATGAGACTTCTGTATGATTTCTAAGGTCACTTCTCAATCTAAAATTCTGTGCCTGTGATTTTTCTCTAGACCACAGTGATTGTTTGCTTCCTTCTACATAGTATGAAGGTAACAGATATTCCTTAGAATCAAAGTTTCCCTTAAAATATAAGGCAGCTAACTTTGTTGCGAAGGAAATGTGTAGAAATGGACCTGTGAGTCTTGAACCTAACTGGGCTGCTGTTGCTCATTCTCTTTCACATGAACTACGATCATTGTTCACTTCTGGCTGTTTGTTCCTCCACCTCCTGGTGCTCTGAGATTCTGAAGGTCGACTCTGTCTTAAAAGCATAGTTTTCTGCAGCCTGCTTCTTGACTGGTTATGTGTGTTTCGATGGTGACCTTTTGGAGGCAATGCTCCAGCCTTCATTGTATGACCCTTAGGTAACACTACCTTTGGGACTTTGCAACAATATAGGAGAGGAAGATGGTGCCAAGATAGGCTAATTAGGACATTTTGGGGATGGAGAACTTCAGATACTCTACCCAAGCATAGATTTTGGTAAGTGGATTTTAGTCAGGTTGTTTTCCAAACCTCATTATGTCTCCTTAAACTTTTTCACTTTTTGAAGTAATCATTCTTTTGATGTTTAAAATACATTTCTATTATAAGTGGTATTTACCATCTGCCAAAGATGAAAGTTTAAAAATCAGCATGTAGCAATCATTTTCTCTCCTTAATATCCTTTGCTTTAATCCCTCTATGAATGTAATAGTGATCTTGAGTCATGCTTCTTTCGGCACATTGCAATATACATCTATATAGCAGGATAACTGGGAGCCAGTGTAGCTCAGTGGTTGAGTGCCTGCTTCTCATGTACTAGGTCCCGGGTTCAATCTCTATGACTCCTGAAAAAAAAGAAAGTCAACTGACCACAGGTGGGAGCGCAGTGTTTGGGGGATGGATGTGGTTCAAGCAGTTGAGCGCCTGCTTCCCACATGAGAGGTCCTGGGTTTGGATCCCAGTGCATCCTAAAACAAATACTGTATGAATGCGTTATTATGAACCAAATATATTGTGTAACATATTGTTTGATTAAAAAAAAAAATTATATGTATCCATTACATTTAATTGAGAAATGTATATATTCATTCATCTGTGTTTACGTTTTAGTTTTAATTGTTTATATTTTCAATTATTAAATGTACAAAATAAAGTTAAAAAAAAAAAAAAGCAAGCAAAGAAATGAGAAAACCACCTTAGGGGAGCCCATGTGGCTCAGTGGTTGAGCACTGGCTTCCCAGTTACCAGTGTCTAGGTTCAATCTCCAGCTCTGTTAACCTCAAAACAAGCAAACAAACAAACAACAACAAAAAAAACTATATAGCAGGAGATTTAGCAGGAGAAGGGAGGGATAAATAGATGCCACAATGGAGGTGGTTTGGGAAGAGTAAATCCATTATTTATGTGATGTTTCTTTGTGAATAAAGAAAAGCAGATTAGTTATTTATAATAAAATTGGCCTAAATGGCATTTGCACAGACCTAAGTCTCATTTCACAGCAATGTAGTGTGCCTGTTAGCATTTCACTTGTAGCTCTGTCAGGATGGTTGCAGATGACTTTGCTGCTCATTCTTAAAGGTGCTTTTGCCTTTCCTGGCACCTTTCCCACAGATCACGTTTTGGAAAACACTTCTAGTATACATGAATGAATGTTTTAGTTTGCTAAAACCTGCTGGGAGGAATATACCAGAAATGGGTTGGCTTTTATAATGGGAATTTATTGGGTTAAAAGTTTACACTGAGGCTGTGAAAATGTCCAAATCAGGGCATCATCAGAGATACTGTCTCACCAAAGGTCAGCTGCTGGCAATCCTGGACTCCTTCCATGTGGTAAGGTGCATGGAGGCATCTGCCTCTCCTCTGGATCTCCTTGCTTCAGCTTCTGACTTCTCCGTCTGTGGCTTCCTCTCTCCTGGGTTCCTCTCTGAGTTCCTGTGTTCTCTCTCCCTGTCTCTGCCACTTTTTCTCTGGCTACTTTTAGTCCTCTATTTATAAAGGACTCCAGCAAGAGGAACAAGACCCACCCTGGGTCACGCCTCACTGAAGCAATCCAGTCAAAGTTCCCCCAACTGAATCTAGTCCAGTCAAAGGGTCCTACAGCCACAGGAATGGATTAGCTCAAGAACATGATCTTTTCTGGGATCCACAAAAAGCTTCAAAAACTGTCACGATGAAACTTACCTATTTTTGACCCATCCCATTTCACTTTTTTTATTAGCCCCTGGGAACCACAATTTCTGTTACAATTAGCAGAAAGAATAAAAGGGAAGCCATAGTTTAACATTGTAATCTAGGAACAAAATCATAGGACTGTGTATGACTTTGAAGCCTCCCTGTTCTTTTTCAACAGAGTTGTAGCTAAAACATTCCAGATAAGTATTTCTTCCCCCTCCTTCCCCTTCTCTTTTACCCGCCTCTTTTCCTCTCCCTCCTTCCCTTCCTCCCTTCTTTCCTCTCTTTCTCTCTTTCTGTATTTAAGTACTTGCAAAAAAAAAAAAAAGAAAGTACCAACACTTTGGCTCCAGATTTTGTTTCATCAGCATCTATGGAGTGCCTGTTAAATCCGTGGCTCTGTTCTAGGCCCATTCCTGTGCACTGCATTTAGTCCCCATAGCAGTCTAGTGAGAGAGCTATTTTACCTCCATTCCATTGATGAGGAAACTTTGGCTTGATTCACAGAGCTGGTATGTGGCAAATCCTGAATCTAAAATTAGGTCTTCTGAATCTTCCTCTACTGACTACAAACCCTGTGTTACAGTTTGGAAGTGCTTTTAGAAAAAGAGCCATATCTTAGTGTGGAACCAAGGTGGCGGTGATTAAATGAGTACAGCATGAGAGGAGATTCTGCTCCAGATTTCCCCATGACTTGCTGTGAGCAAGTTTTACCTTTGCACTTTGAGTCTCTACTTATTAAAAAGGATTAGTAAAAGGTGCCCTAGAAAAATGTTAATCTGTAGCTATCTGTATTCACTGTGGAATCTTAGTTCCAATTATACTTCTGAAGTTTGTGGAACACTTGGAACTACTTGTTTGGGAAAGAAATCCCATTATAGTTGTCTTTAAGGGACAGCATTTAAAAGAAGGTTTATTATCTAAACAATGATCAACAAATGTGTTGAATTACTGGGCAGAATCTGATTTTTCGACGGATGAATCAGCACATTTCACTGAATACCTACTGTGTCACTGACTCCTTAGATTTGTTATCATTTAATCCTTATACCATTCTTGTGAGTTCTCAGTCACTGACCTTATGATGTTGAAAATAAGAGGATCAAAAAAGACCAATAATTTCCCCCAAGGTCACATAACTAGTTGGTAGTGAGCTGGAATTTGGGTCTTTGAGAACACAGAAATAGATCAGTGGTTACTAGCATGGGATTTGGAGTTAGATTAAAATCCCAGTTCTTTCTCTAACTAGCTGTGTAACCTTGGGCAAGTGACTTGACCTCTCTAAACCTTTATTTTTAAAATGTTCTACTTCAGAGGGCTTGTCTGAAGATTAAATGGGATATTGCTAAAGTATATCTTTAGCATAGCGTGACACAGTAAGGTTTGCAATGGCCCCTGTTTACACGGGTTTCCTATATAAAAGGAAGGATGAAGTATAAAGATGTAAGTGAAAAAATTTATGTTTCATTATTTATGAAAAAATACTAAATCATGCAGTTTTAACAAAAAAGAAGACTAGTATGATACGTGTGGTAAATTAGATAGAGCTTTGGACTATGGCCAAGATATGCAAACTCTTTTCCCGTCTTTACCACTAGCACCCTGTGAATATCAGAATAAGGTATTTTACTTCTGTGTCTTGATCAAACATCTATTGAGAGACAGCAGTATATACAGGTACCCTGTACTGAGAATCTAGGTAGAAGAATTTAGGTGGGAGATGGAGCTCAGACATGGTCCCTGTCCCTAACATGAGCCATGGAACTTACAATCTAATGGGAGGAGAGACAGACATATAAAGAGTTAGTGATAATACAGTGTGAAAAGTTCTGTAATAGTGCTTGAGAGCACATACAAAGTACAATGGGCAACTACAGGAGACGCATGATTAATCTGCCTGAAGTCAGGGAAGGCTTTGAGGAAGAGGTGACAGTTGGGCAGTGAAGATTAGAAGGGACCATGTCTTGTTTATCTTTGTATTAATATTCCCCAAAGCACTGAATGCAGTGCCTAACACATAGTAGGCCCTCAGTAAGTGAATCAGATGCTGATTAGCAAGGCTGACTTTGTTTGAAGATCCATTCTTTCCTATGCTTCTTGTCACAGATCCTCTACCTCCCTCAACCATTGTGCAAGCCCATTTTTTCTCTCGGTGTCAGGACACCAGGGTGATGAAGAGCATAGGTTCTGAGGTCAGACTTCCTGCTTCCAGTCCCTGTCTTGGGTTTTTGACCTTGGGTAGGTTACTTAAATTCTCCATGCCTCATTTTCTTCATTCGTAAAATGAGGATAATAATGGTACCTGGTATTATTAAATGATATTAAAAGTAAATGAGTTAATACATGCAAAAGACTTAGAAGGGGCCAGGCACATAGTCACCACTTAATAAGATATTAACAATTTTAATTTTTCATTTACATATATATTTGCCCTGAGTTCATTTAACAGTAATGCTGCCTCACAAATACTTATTGCCACCCACAAAAATAATATTTTCCTCAATATTTTCTGGTTGTCAGGGAAAAAATGAGAAGGTGACTTATTCCAGGAAGCACATTGCTTATTCATGGCCCACTCTTGCTTTAAAGCACTGTTCATCAGGTCCTGGTTAATGCCACAAGGAGCTCACGTGTATTTTGCTAATTAAAAATCATGCTTCTTGGCGGCCCCTTTAACTGTTAAAATGACCTCCAGATTCTGATTTTTCTTCACTCTTTATTAATAGTTAACAAACTGTTTAATGCGTAGCAAGAAAGCCAAGTAAGCCTGAAGCATTTAGAAAATGGCATGTGAATTAGTTGTAAACTGTTTCAGTAAACATTAAATGGGTAGCAATTACTTAAAGTGATTGCCTGAATTTCATTAAAGCATTTAAGAAAAAAATGTGTGCTTAATACTGCTTTAATTATAAGGAACTCATTGAAGGCAGCTTTGTACTAGGGTTTACCAAACTAGCCTAATTCATACCTAACCCAGGGCATCTGTTAAAAATACACCCCAAACTATAGAGATTCAGGAACCTGGTAATCTGTGTTTCTGATTACCTCAAGTGAATCTAACAATCAGAGACTGGAAAACACTGCTCTAGTGTTGGCTGCTTTAGATTTTGCTTTCAACAATTGGAAGAAGAATTTAAAGATACTTCAATATAATGAAACTAATGTTTTAGTAGTGGTGAAGATAAAATGAGAGTAGCTGAGAAAATGGAAGTCTGTGATATTTGCATTGCCTTTCTAAACCATGGACATCATCATTGGTACCACCATTTATTGGGCAACAGCAGGAAATGCTATAGCTAGATTTGCCACAATTTAGCTTAAAATTTTTTTAGGTAGTTAAAGAATATGGATGAAAAGAAGGTAATCATATCAGATGTTGTCTGATTGGAAGTGGTACCCCTGATTGAAAGTGGTGACTTTATAAACAGAGTTGCAAAAGAAATGCTGAGTGCACATTTGAAGCAAGGAAGCCTAATTACAGACTGTTAAAAACAAATGGAAGCAGGAATGGCATTCACAACAGTGAATGTGCAACCAAAGAAGATAAAGATTTTGAGATGCAAAGAGCAGTCAGCACTAAATGAGTGTCCACAACTACTAACCACAACTTTACAGATGTATTCACTGTGAAAAGAACTACTTGCTCCATACCTTCCCTCTTCCACCCCACCATCTATGGCATTGCCCTAGACAGCTTTCTGAAACACATCTGGTTTTACTACTCCCTTTTTGAAGCCCTTCAGTACTTCCCTATTGGTATTTTAGGATAAAGTCTAAAGGCCTTATCAAAGTATATGGGACCATTCACGATTTGCTGAAATCTGCTTTTATAGTCTCATCTCTGCCCTCTACATTTTCATGTTTGGTGCTCCAACAACACTGAACTGCATACTTCCAAAGTGCTTGGAGAAAAAAAACACTACGTTATTCTGTTATAATCCCTAGTGCAATGCTACTAGAGACTCAACATACAGTAGGTGTTGAAAAAATATTTGTTGAATGAGTGAATAAATCAATAGTGCTCACCATAATGTGCTGTTGCTATCTGTTTACATGTGGGTTTTTTCCTTTTGGGATATAAGTCCTCTCAGAGCATTATAGTTTGTATACAATTTCTGATACTTAATGGTTCCTCATTAAGAATTTATGAATGAATCCTGATAGAATCACAGACTGTAAGTACTTTGAATATACATAGTTAGCCCTTATTTACCCATGCTATTGAAGGGAGACTGGATAAGCCAAAAAATGAAATAATAGTATGTTTGATTTTCTTGGAATTTATAAAATTATCAAGCCAAACAATGACTATCTGAATCTTGAGAGACTGGAAATTTGGCTAGCTTTTCTTGGTTCCTCCCTTTCCCACAGAATTCTTTGTTTTCCACTCTATTCTATGTCCAATAGCATCAAACCCAAGACAGATGCAAATACCACACATTTGGGCAGAACTGATCTGCCAGAAATCACTCTTTTAATAGTTCGCATCTCACCAAGGTTGAGAAGGCAGTTAAATGTTTTGAACTGAATAAGAATTTTGGCTTGAGTGGGGTTTCGTGGGAAAATAAATATAGACAAGAGATATTGAATAGTCATTACATTACTTTATCACAGTTAGCTTGATTATGACAGGAAACTGAAATAATGTATGAGAGTTGGCTATACTCACCTGGATACAGGCCAATGCCTTGCAAGATCTTGGTGCCAGCATTAATTTAGACCTTCTTCAACAGAGTCAGAGAAGACTTCCTTCTCAGACTGGGCTGCAAGTACTCCTGGGGTTGAGTGGGGTGAAGTAGAGGATAAACACATAGTATTAACCTGAAGCATCACTTCTACGTGAATATTTGGAAAGAAACATTTTTATAATAAAGCAAACATCAAACTGTTTATTTTACATGTAAAATTCATTATGGTCTTTAAAATGTGAATACAAAACAGGAGATTTACAAACATATTTTGAGGCTAGGCAGATGCTTCAGTTACCACTCTGATTTAGGGAGATAGGTTTTTGAAGAACATATATAGTAGACCAAAGGAATCGTTTGTAAATGGAAGATTTAATTACTGTAATACAGACATTTTAAATTTAAAGTAGACATTTGACTTAAAAGTCCTGTAAAGTCTTTGTTTTTGACCACATAACTGAGAGGAAAACTGTAGGTTCCCTGTCACCACTCTAGGGCATAAAAGACAGTGGTATAATCTTTAGCTTTACTTGTTTCATGCAAAACCAGTTAGGACCCAGAGCTGCAGAGCTAGATGTCTTCTGGCTTTTAAGAACAAGTTAAATCATGAACTGCTTTATTTTGAGCCGGTTGGAGGTAGCATACTGCTGGCAATTCCAAGCCATTTAAAAAACAAAAGTTACGGTTATTAATTTTTGAAGCCACAAAAGCATGAATCAACATTATAGCAGTGTCAGTATCTCAGTAGGAACTGGTTTTAACTGAACTGTGGCAGCAAAATAAACCTTTGCAGATTGTTTTGACAGAATGTCATCCGCTGGGCTTCAATTTATTTGCCGGCAGCCTTACTTTTGAAACAGAGTTTGCAGCATTTGAAGTTGAGAAGGAAATCCTCCCTCTGAATATTTAGGGACCTTAGCAAATAACTCTATTTGTAATGTAGATCTGCAAAAGTTTTAGTGGAACTGAAACTGAAAAGTTTCAGTGGAACTTTTGTTAAGAGATGTGCCTCTAAACATCACAGTTGAGATGAGGGAAAAGGGTCAAGAGAGCAAAGTGGTCAGCTGGTTACCATGGTGGTACAGGCCATTTTAAAACAGAGGTCACATGTGTTTTTAAAGCTCTCCAGACAGGGCTGTAAAAGGAAAAATTTCAGCTATTGTGCCAAATTGACATATGCAATTATTGACCCTTGACAGATAGTTTTAAAAATTGTAATGCTCCTTAATTAATTTTTATGGAATAGCTTTTTTAAACTTCTAATATTGTGTGATTGTTTGTGCAGTTTTGCAGTTTTAGTTTGTTTTATTCTTATTTTTTTTCAAGGTACACCCATCACTGAAGCTTAGGTACATGCAATCCTTTGAGGCTAGTTTATTCCCGGGAATGACTGTGCTTTTATATTTTTTGTAAGTTGTTTGAAGAGTTTGAAGAGAACCATTTTCCAAAGCGAAAACACCCTTATTACACAAAACTCTGCTTGTATATATTTATGTGTATTTCATCTGACTCTAAACAGATCTATAACTCCCAAAGTTAAAACTGACAAGTTTATAGGCTAAGTTGTTTGAGCCCTGGAATGAATTTAGACAGCTCTTAAAACCATTTAAAACCAGAACAAAATAGACTAAAAGTAATAGAATGAATGGCTTGTTGAAAAGTCAGGGCATAATGGCTCTATCCCAAGCTTAATGTAGGAAAAGTTTAGTATTCATTGGAAGATGTTTGTTGATACAGCATATAAGTGCTTGATACTTTAAAGATAAAAATAAACATTGTTATTATCATGATTTTTAACATGCCTAAATATTAAAGAGTTTTAGACCAGATATACTATTGAGATAGGGAGCATGGGCACTTTAAGGATACTCTGTGTTCACAAATACAACAGAAATGAAGAGAAAAGCACAGTATAATAGAAAGAGTATGTACTTTACAGTCAGACACATCTACATAACTTCATTCTAATTCTAAATCTACTTATTACTAGATATGTGATCTGGGACTTTATGTAACCTCCTTGAACATGTTTCTTATCTGAATATAGAGAAAATACTATGTATATGGGAGTGTCCTGTGGGTTAAAAGATAATATATGCTCATAGTAGTGCTATTTATCTATGGTTATTCTCAAGTAATGTTTCCATTCAAGTACCCTAACTAATGCAAATATTAGAGCTTAATCTGCTAGGCCAGAGAAAATAGAATGCAAGCTGAAGACTGTCTTCAATAAACCCCATATTATTAAGTATTTTTTGAAGAGGCTGGCAAGCAGTGATCGAGTTTCAGGAAGAAGAGTAAAACCTTGTGATAGTGGAAAATAGAGGTATAAATTTTGAAAGAAAAGCCTACAGAGGTTGTGTAGTCCAATTTGCTTGTGTGTGATTTTTTCCGCGAATGAGATCGTAAGCCAAGTTATTGTTCTCAAAGTCTTTAATCATTTGAAATAGTAATAGGTTCAGGATAGAAGAGAAACTCACCTCTGAAGTGAACTGGATTGCAGCACGTGAAGGAATACATTCTTTTGACTCAGCTCAGAACATTCTAATTTCACAGGCAACATAACCAGTCATCATTCAAGGCAGGACATTTCATGCAGATTTTTCAGAATAATTTTAATTGCAGTTGATATTTCTTAAGTGGATTCTTGGACATAACCATCTATATGACTTGGTTGAATTGCTCTGTAGGGGAAAATTTAGTGACAACTGATTTAATACCCAAAGAATAAATTTTACTATTTAGGCATATTTCATATTAGTGACCAGGAAAATAATTAGAAACTGACTTTCAGCATTCTGTTTAAGAGATTCATTTAGCTGAGATCACAATAACTATTAGATAGCATTTTTGGTGTGTTTTAAAGTAAGATTATGAACACTAGGCACTGGCTAGTTTTTCCTTGAGTATACAAGGCAGAAGCTCAGAGTTTATTTAAACACCATAATTTATTTTTATATACACCAACAGTGGAATCCATAAAAATACTTGATCTTGTTTTGGAAAAATTAAGACTTCTTCAGGAACATGGTTAAAGGCTGATTTACATCTTTTATTTTAACAAGAGTTTTGTTCTACTTAACACAGAATCTTCCTAAAATCTCTGCTAGGTAAGAGTAGAGACTGGGTGGGCATATCTTAGAATATAAGTCTTAATTTGTATGTTTTTTTTTTGTGTGTGTGTGCAGCCCAGAGCTAATCTATGTTTTTAAAAATTCATTAAGTTTCTCTTGGATTGCTGATTCTGAATTTTTTTTTGTCAGACACCACTTGAAGAGAAAAAAGTAGACTCTTATCAACAGGACCTGTGAATCAAAACTATTGTTCTATACACAAAATTTCCAGGTTTGTTTCAGAAGTCAGCCTTGTGCATAACTTAGTTCCTTTTACCACACATTCTTTCTATCTGTGAACCATCATGCATGCATTTTCCTTTCTTTCTGCTTTGGAAATCTCTATTCATATTCACATGCTTTAATATTCTTCCAGTGAAGTCTCAGTTTTTAAAAATAAAATGTTATTGAAGTGTATCATTCATACATGAATATACTTAAACAATAAGTGTATAGTAAAAAATTGTGAAAACTTACCAGATTGTGAACTTACCAAGCAAACATGCATATCATCATACAAGGCTCCCACACATCACCCCACCACCAACTCCTTGCATTGTTGTGAAACATTTATTACAAACTGTGAAAAAGCATTGTCAAAATATTCCTACTACCTGTAGCCCATATCTTATTTACATTTGGTGTATTTTCCCCCAACCCACCCAATTATTAACATCCTATATTAGTGTTATATGTTTGTTATAGTTCATGAGAGAACATTCTCATATTTGTCCTGTTAACCACAGTCCATCTCCCACCGCTGGATTCCCTGTGCTATACAGTCCCATGCTTTGTCCAGTCCATTCAAAGTGTACACTCAGTGCCTTTCATTTTCATCGCTGAAGTTTCAGTGTTTTTTAATCATCTTAAATACTTTGTACTTAGATCTCTGGAGCTGGTTATGTGCTTTTACCTATTTGGGTCACTTTCACTGAAGTCTAGTTTTGTTGCATACAATTAATGATAAATTCATTGAAAAGGAAGAGCAAATATCTCTTCATTGTGCAATTCTTTAATGTAGCTACTGTTATTACTCATTACACATCTTTAATTGGATGACAGGGTAAATAAAGGGTGAAAATATCACTAAGGATTAGCTTCTCTACAAGAATGCTAAATTCAGTGTTTTCAATCTTTGCACTTGAAAATTTGTTGGTAATACTTCTCCAAGGACAAATGGAAAAAAAGTCTCAGAATAAATAGTATGTTTGTTAAATATAGTAGCACTGTTTCTGAATATATATTTTTCTTCTGTTTATTTCAAAAAATTGTTTATTTTTATTAGAGAAGTTGTAGGTTTACTGAAAAATCATGCAAAAATACAGAATTTCCATATACCCCTCCCTCACAACATAGTTTTCTCTATTATTTTCTTTGAGATTTCATATATAAATATTTATTAGAGATTTTATAGGTTTACAAAAAAAATGAAGAAAGTACAGAGTTTCAATATATCCCCCTCTTACACAGTTTCCCTATTAGCACTGTGCATTAAGGTGGTGCATTTGTTTCAGTAAATGAAACAATATTATTGTAATTGTAATTATACTGCTAACTATAGTCCATAGTTTACATTTGGGTGTACTGTTTGTGTTGTAC
>JAQZBX010003159.1:55658-67207 GCA_029593785.1 Cabassous unicinctus
TTTTTTTAAATTGGGTTGTTTGTCTTTTTGTTGTTGAATTGTAAGTTTCTTTATATATTCTAGATATTAAACTGTTACTGGATATTTGACTTCCAATTATTCTCTTCCATCCTGTAAATTTTCTTTTTACTTTTATGATGAAGTCCTTAGATACACAAAAATTTTTAATTTTAATTTTAATCCATTTATCTATTTTTTCTTTTGTTACTCATGCTATTGATGTAAAGTCTAAGAAACTTTTTCCTAACCCAAGGTCCTGAAATTGCATCTCTGTGTTTTCTTTCAGGAGCTTTATAGTTTTGGTTCTTATGTTTAGGTATCTGATGGATTTTGAGTTGATTTTTGTATATGTTGTGAGGGAGAGGTCCACACCTTCATTCTTTTACATATAGACATCCAGTTTTTCCCAGCACCATTTGTTGAAGAGACTATGAATGGATTTGGGATCCTTGTCAAAAATCAGTTGGTCATAGATGTGAGGGCTGATTTCTGAGGTCTCAATTCAATTCCATAGGTCTGTATTTCTGTTTATGTGCCAATGCTATGCTCTTTTCATTACTGTAACCTTGTAATAAGTTTTAAAATTGGAAAGTGTGAGTCCTCCAAATTGTTTTTTTGTTTCAAGAGGTTTTTGACTATTTAAGGCTCCTTACCCTTCCATATAAATTTGATGATTGGATTTTCTATTTCTGCAAAGAAGTTTGTTGGAATTTTGATTGGGATTGCATTGAATCTGTAAATTGCTTTTGGTAGAATTGGCATCTTAACAATATTTAGGCTTCCAATCCATGAACACAGAATGTCCTTTATTTGTTTAGGTCTTCTTTGAGTCCTTTTAGCAATGTTTTATATTTTTCCACGTACAGTTCTTTACATTCTTGGTCACATTTATTTCTTGATATCTGATTCTTTTGGTTGCTATTGTAAATGGAATTTTTTTCTTGGTTTCTTTCTCAGATTGTTCATTACTAGTGTACAGAAACACTAGTGATTTTTGCGTGTTGATCTTGTGCCTCCCCCCCTTTGCTGCATTTATTTATTAGCTCTAGGGCTTTGTTGTGGATTTTTCAGGATTTTAAATATACAGGATCATGTCACCTGCAAATAGGGAAAATTTTACTTCTCTTTTCCCATTTCCTTTAAATTTGTATGCCTATTATTTATTTTTCTTGCTTAATTGCTCTGGTTGGAACTTCCAGTACAATAGTGAATAACAGTGGTGACAGTGGGCATCCTTGTTTTGTTCCTAATAACATATATACACTATAAATTTCTCCCTTTTAACCACGTTCAAATATACAATTCAGTGGTATCAATTACATTCACAATATTGTGAAACCACCACCACCCATACCCAAAAGTTTTCTATCAATCAAAACAGCAATTCTGAACCAGTTAAGCATTAACTTGACATTCCCTACCCCCACCCTTGACCCCTGGTAACCTCTATTCTGGTTTCTGACTCTATGACTTTGCATATTCTAATTAGCTGATTAACAGTGAGATCATATAACATCTGTACTTTTTTGTCTGGCTTATTTCATGCAACATGATGTCTTCAAGATTCATTCATATTGTTGCATGTATCAGAACTTAATCCGTTTTTACGACTGAATAATATTCCATTGTATTTGTATACCACATTTATTTTTTCCTTTCATCTATTGATGGATACTTGGGTTGCTTCCATCTTTTGAAAATTATGAGTAATACCACTATGAATATTAGTGTACAAATATCTGTTTGAGTCCCTGCTTTCAACTGTTTTGGGTATATACCCAGAAGTGGAATTTTGGGGTCACGTGGTAATTCTGTACTTAGCTTTCTGAGGAAATGCCAAGCTGCTTTCCACAGGGGTTGCACTATTTTACATTCCCACCAACAATGAATAGTGTTTGTATTTCTCCACATCCTCTCTAACACGTTTTTCTATTTTTCTAATAGTAGTCATTTTGGTGGGTGTAAATTGGTATCTCATTATGGTTTTGATTAACATTTCCCTAATGGCTAATGGTTTCATTAATGGCTAATGGGTTTTTGCATGTGCTTATTGTACATTTATTTTTATCTTCATTGGAGAAAGGTCTATTCAAGTCTTTTGCCCATATTTTTAATTGGTTGGATGTTGTATTGTTGTTGAGCTGTTTGATTTCTTCATATATTCTCATTATCACACCATTGTTGGATATGTGGTTTCCAAGTATTTTCTCCCATTCTCCAGGTTTTAATTTTGATGAAATCACATTTATCTGTTTTTTCCTTTGTTGCTCATGATTTTGGTGTAAAGCCCAAGACACCATTGCCTAACACAGGGTCCTTGATATGCATCCCTATGTATACTTTAGAAATTTTGTAGTTTTGGTTCTTATATTTAGGCCTTTGACCCATTCTGAGTTAACTTTTGTATGTGGTTTGAGGTTGGGCTCTATCTTTATTCTTTTGCATGTAGATATCCACTTCTCTCAGCACCATTTGTTTAAGATACTATTCTTTATCCATTCAGTGAACTTGGCAGCCTTGTCAAAAATCAATTGGCTATATCTGTGAGGGCTAATTCCTGAGCTCTCAATTCAATTCCATTGCTCTATATACCTATCCTTGTGCCAGTACCATGCTGTTTTCATTACTGTAACTTTGTAATTTTTAAAATTTGAAAGTGTGAGTCCTCCAACTTGGTTTTTCTTTTTAAAGATGATTTTGGCTATTTGGGGCCCCTTACCCTTCCTTATAAGTTTGATGATTGGCTTTTCCATTTCTGACAAGAAGTTTGTAGGAATTTTGATTGAGGTTGTGTTGAATCTATAAATTGCTTTGGGTAGGCTTGACATCTTAACAATATTAAGTGGCAGAGTGCTGAAATGGGCTGTGTATTAGTCAGCCAAAGGGGTGCTGATGCAAAATACCAGAAATTGGTTGGTCTTTATAAAGGGTATTTATTTGGGGTAGAAGCTTACAGTTACCAGGCCATAAAGCATAAGTTTCTTCCTTCACCAAAGTCTGTTGCCACATGTTGGAGCATGACAGCTGCCGATGTTTGCCAGGGTTCAGGCTTCTTGGATACCTCTCTTCCCAGGGCTTGCCTCTCTCTCAGCTTAGGTTTGCTTTGTGCCACAAGGCCAGCTGTAGACTATCAGGCAAATGGCTTGCTTCTCTTCCCAGGGCCTTCTCTCTTTCCTCACGACCAAGCTCCTCTGTACACTGCTTCCCGGGACTCCAGCTCAAGACTCCGCATCACAACTCCAACTCAAAACTGCTCCAACACTGTCCTTTGCCATGTCTTTTATCTTCGAGACCCCACCCACCAAGTGGCGGGGCTCAATGCCCTATTGATGTGGCCCAGTCAATGCCCTAATCATAACTTAATCATGCCCAGATTAACAGACAGTTTATAAGCATAATCCAATATCTATTTTTGGAATTTATAACTATATCAAACTGCTAAACTGCTACAGGCTGTAACCAACAGGCGTGCTGGCTCCTGGCCTATCTCTTCTTCATATCTCTACTCCACAGCAGCTGGATACTCAACCCCAGCATACTCAGTGTCATCTTGTCCCTATGTGTTACATTGGATGATTGACTTTTCCATATCTGCAATGAAGTTCCTTGGAATTTTGATTGGGGTTGCATTGAATCTATGAATCACTTCGGGTAGGATTGACATCTTAAAAATATTTAGTCTTCCAGTCATGAACACAGAATGCCCTTCCATTTATCTAGATCTTCTCTGATTTCTTTCAGCAATGTTTTGTAGTTCTCCATGTACAAGTCCTTTATATCCTTAAATTTATTCCTAGATATCTGATTATTTTAATTGCTGTTGTAAATGATATTTTTCTTGATTTTCTATTCAAATTGTTCATTGTTAGTCTGTAGAAACACTATAGATTTGTGTGTTTATCTTGTACCCCACCACTTTCCTGAATTCATTTATTAGCTCTAGGAGCTTTGTTGTGGACTTTTCAGGATTTTCTGTTTATAGTGTTATATCAACTGCAAATAGGGAAAGTTTTACTTCTTCCTTTCCTATTTGTGTTCCTTTTATTTATTTTTCTTGCCTCTTTGGTCTAGCTAGAACTTCCAGTACAATGTTTAGTAACAGTGGTAACATTGGGCATCCTCGTCCTATTACTGGTCTTAGAGGGAAAGCTTTCAGTTTTTCACTATTAAGTATGATGTTAGCTGTGGGTTTTTCATGTATGCCCTTTAACATGTCAGGAAGGTTCCTTCCATTCCTAGTTTTCTAAATGATTTTTATTAAGAAGGGGCACTAGATTTGGCCAAATTCCTTTTCTGAATCAATTCAGATGATCCTGTGGTTATTTTCCTTTGTTCTGTTTTCATGGTATATTACATTAATTGATTTTCTTGTGTTGAACCACCCTTGCCTACTTGAGATAAACTGAACTTGATGATGATGTATACTTTTTTTTAATGTTCTTGGACTCGGCTTGTTAGTATTTTGTTGAGGATGTTTACATCTCTATTCATAAGGGACATTGGGCTGTAATGTTCTTTTCTTGTGGTATATTCATCTGACTTTGTTACTGGGTGATGTTGGCCTCACAGAATTAGTTAGGAAATGTTCTCTGCTTTTCAACTGTTTGGAAAGATTTGAAGAAGATTGGTGTTAAAGCTATGTGGAATTTTTAGTAAAATTCACCAGTGAAACCATCAGGTCCTGGGCTTTTTTTTGTTAGGAGGTTTCTTAATTACTCTCTTAATCTACTTTCTTGTTATTGGTCTGTTGAGATCTTTTATTTTATCTTGAGTCAGTGTAAGTAGATTGTGTGTTTCTTAGACTTTGTTTATTCCATCTAGGTTATCTAATTTGATAGTGTACACTTGGTCATAGTTTCCTCTTAGAGTCATTTTTGTTTCTGTGGGGTTGGTAGTAATGCCTCCCTTTCATTTCTGATTTTAATTATTTGTGTCCTTACATTTTCTTTGTTCCTCTAGTTAAATGTTTGTCAATTTTATTGATCTTTTCAAAGAACCAACTTTTAGTTTTGTTGATTCTTTCTATTTTTTTTTAAATTCTCTATTTCATTTATCTCCACTCTAATCTTTATTATTTCTTTCTGTCTGCTATCATTGGGCTTAGTTTGCTGTCTTTCTAGGTCCTTCCATTGTGTTGTTTAAGTCTCTAATTTGAGATCTTTTTTATTCTAATCTTTTAGAGCTATAAATTTCTTTCTCAGCACTGTCTCTGCTGTGTCCCATAAGGTTTTTATGAAATGAGTTTTCATTTTCATTTGCCACAAATAATTTCCTAATTTTCCTTGTGAATTCTTCTTTAATCCGTTGATTGTTTAAGTGTATGTTGTTTCATTTCCAAATATTTGTGGATTTTCCAGTTCTCCTTCTTTTATTGATTTTTAGCTTCATTCCATTGTGTTCTGAGAAAATACATTGTATGATTTCAATATTTTTCAATTTTTTGAGACTGTTTGTGACCTAACAAATGGTGTATCCTTGAGAATGATCCATGTGGACTAGAGAAGAATATATCTTATGTTGCTATTAGATAAAGTGTTTCTATATATGTCTGTTAGGTCAGTTGTTTTAGAGTATTGTTCAAGTCTTTTATTTCCTTATTGATCTTCTGTCTAGATGTTATATCCCTTATTGAAAGTGGTGTATTGAAGTCTCCTATTATTAATGTGTAACTGTCTATTTCTCTTTCAAATGTGTTAATATTGGCTTAATATATTTTGGGACTCTGTATTAGATGCATGTATACTTATGATTGTTATATTTTCATGTTGAATTGAGCCCTTTACCCGTATATAGTGACTTTTTTTGTCCCTCATAACAGTTTTGATTTAAAATTTATTTTATCTACCCCTGCTTTCTTTTGGTCACTATTTGTATGGTATATATTTTTTTCTCACACTATTACTTTCTATCTACTTGTATCTTTAATTTAAGCTGGGTTTCTTGTAAACAACATATAGTTGGGTCATGCTTTTTTATCCATTCTGCCAATATCTGCTTTTTGACTGGAGACTTTAATACATTTATATTTTAAGTCAGTACTGATAATGTAGGACTTTCTTCTGCCATTGCTATTGGTCTTTGTAAGTCTTGTACCTTTTTTCCCCTCAATTCTTCTGTTAATTCCTACTTTCATATTTATTTGATTTTTTTGTAGTGTAACATTTAGAGTCCCTTCTCTTTTCCTTCTGTATATATTGTTTAGATATTTTCTTTGTGGTACTACAGGGCTTAAATTTAACATCCTAAGTCTTTCACAGTCATGGTTGATTTGATACCAACTTAAACTTCAATAACATGCACACACACTGTTCCTGTTTATCTCCATCCCTCCATTCTTTTGTTGGACTTGGTACTGATTATCTCTTTAAACATTCTATGTACAAAATAATAGATTTACCATTACTTTATATGCATTTTCATTTTAAAACCTGTGACAGGTAAAAAGTAGAGTTACATACCAAAAATACAATACAATACAATCGTATTGGCATTTATAATTACCATATGGTTACTTTTACCAGGGATCTTTATTTCTTTATGTCAGTCATTCATCTGTCTCATAGCCTTCCTATGAGTATGATGAATTCCCTTTAGCATTGATTTTGGGGCAGGTCTTATGTTGATGATCTTCCTCAGTTTTTATTTATCTGGCAATGTCTGAATCTCTCCCTCTTTTTTTAAAAGAAATCTTGCTGGACATAAAATTATTGTTTGCCCATTATTTTCTTCTAGAACTTTAAAATAGTTCTTGCTACAGTCTTGTTTCTTTCATTGTTTCTGATGAGAATTTAGCACTTATTATTTGGACTTCCTTGTACATAACATGCTGTTTTTTCTTGCAGCTTTCAGAACTCCCTCCTTGTCCTGGGCATTGGGCAGTTTGACTACATGTATCTGGTCATGGTTCTCTTTAAGTTTATTCTGTTTGGGTTTGTTGGCTTCTTGAATGTACATATTCATGTCTTTTGTTAAAATTTGTAAGTTTTCTGCCATTATTTCTTTGAATATTCCTTCTGCTCCTTTTTCTATTTCTTCTTCTTCTGGGATTCCTATATTGTATATATTGATACACTTGATAGGGTCCCTCAGTTCTCTTAGGCACTGTTCACTTTTTTTAAAAATTCTTTTTTCTTTTGCATGTCAGACTGTGTTATTTCAATTGTCTTGTCTTCAAGCCCACTAATTCTTTCTTCTGCCACCTCTATTCTGCTGTTGAAACCCTCTAGGGAATTTTTCAACTCCAGTATTTGTTTGGTTTGTTCTTAAAATTTCCAGCTATTTATTGAGAGTCTCATATTGTTCATTCCTCATTTTCTTGATATACTTTATTCTTTTCTGAGCTGTCTTTGCTCTCTTTGAACATATTGAATATCATTTTTTAAAGTCCTCAGTGGTTATATCCAAAGCCTGGTCTTTGTTGATGGTATCTGAATCTTCATATTATTCCTTTGGATGAACCATCATTTCCTGTTCCTTTATTTGTCTTTTTATCTTTTGTTACATACTGTACATTTTAATATTTTTATGTATTAACTCTGGGATTTGGTCCTTGATGTCTTTTTCTGCTCCTTAAGTTTCTATCCAGCCAGTGATATGACGAAGATTTTCTTGAGTACCAGGAGCTAACAAAAACAAACAAACCAATGTAAAAACACTTTTTACAGTCTTTGAAAATTGGCTCCGTGGTAACTGGTACTCTCCCTCAGAGTTTAGCCCTCAATCAAGAAGATCAGCCTCAGGCAAAAGTGAAGTGCAGGGTCCTCTTTTCTTTCTGAACTTGTGTCTTATCATGGGCTTGTGCTGGTTTGTGGCCTTAGTAATTCTCCTATTTACAGGTGTTTGAATTTTCTCTCTACTCCCTATTAAGAAGACTTTCTGCCCCTCTTGGTTGCTATATTATATGTCTTAAAGCTGGTAATCCTTTGCCCCAGCCTGCTTGGGTTTCATTGTTTCTTATATGTTTTAGCTGTCTGCAAGCTGCTTCTGTCACAGGGTAAAACTCAGGAGGGTGAGGCAGAAATAATTTTTCTGGTACAGTTACTGCCACAGGATAGATTGGCACTGACTTACAGGCACCCCATTATACATATGGATATTACTCTTATCCCTCTGGAACAGAGCAAAGGACCCACAGTGGGAGTGTAGGTGGCCCCACACTTTATCAGGGAGGGATTGGGGGAAAGACCAGCAAGGGAACCTGGAAAGTCCCCTACTGTTTTTAAAGCTGTGATTTCTTTATTTTTTGCTCACCTGGTTGTTGTAAACTTGTAACTGTTTTGGGGGTTTTGAGGAAGATGTTTCTGCCAGTTTTTACTAATTGTTCAACAATGCTGTGGGGGTATACAGCACCCTGGAACATCTTATACCACCATCTTGGTTGACCAGAAGTCCTTTGAATAGATTTTTTTTTTTTTTTGTAAGGCAGAAAAGCAATATTCAAGTCCACTATCCGTGAATGTACCTTTAGTAATTTCTTCACAATTCCTGCTGTTACTGTATGTCAGCAGGAATCATGAAGAGATTTAAAGGAATCAGAGGGGATTTTCTCACTCAGATTTGAAGTTGAAAACAGGACCAGGTCTTGTACTTCTTATTCCATTATTTCATCCTTCATTCCTGCAGAGCTAGGGATTGTGTTGTCTCATGAAATAGGTAGCCTGTGCTAGTATTAGACAGGAGAGTATGTGCAGAACTCTATCCCGAAGATTGAATGCTCCTGAAGCTGTAAAGACTAATTTCCCATGAAGAAGATGTGTGCGCCATCTTCTGCAAACAGTTCATTGACCACATAGGGAAATTTTGCCATTTGTTTCAGCTAATTTTGGGTAGAGGATAGTTTGTTATGCAAGTCCTCCCTAAACTTTATTGAGAACAACTCCCTCCCTCCCTACTTCTACCCTGTCCCGCAAAACAGTACTCTTTTAGTTCCTTTTCACAATTAATAGACCACTTGGATATTTATATTTAATATTTTCCTTGACCTTTAGATCCTCCTGACTTACCTACACATCAACTTCAGGTTGTTTTATCTCAATTTACCCTCAATATTAACTTGGTTTCTTGGTCTTGATTCATCCTTCTGATCCTTTCAGATTTGTTGCTTATATTTTCTGGCTCTGGCATTTGTACCTTGGCTTTTCTTACGGATTCTGGCTTATCTCGTTCCTCAGGCTCAGAGCATCTTCCATTGCCTTGTAAGAGTTCCCTGTCTTATTCTATATAACCTCTCTATAAACTGCCTCTCAGATACCCTACATTGCTGGTGGCTTTCTCCTGCCTCTCCCTCATAAGGAGATAACTGAGGGATTTTCAGATTAAATCCAAGATTTATTTGAGAGCATTTAGTCTAATGTCCCCATGTTATAGGTGAGAAAACTGATGCCTATACAAATTAAGGTACTTTCAAAATTACACAATCAATCACAGATTCACGACTGGAATAGAGTTTTCTTCATTAATTTTTCCCCAACATTACATTTACCATAATGGATATTTTATTAAAAAACTCACACACATGAAGAAAATATAAATTTAAATATAAAATAAATATAGTATATAAATGTAACACATATTACAAGCTCATTAATAATTTTTATAGAAAGTAAAAGTTTCAATACAGGATCCAACTTGGGAAGTTGGGGAGGGGAGGAAGGAAGGAAAGTGGCTTTTGTTTGGTGTCTGCTATGAGCCAAATATTGTGTTCAACTCCTTGTACATGTTACCTTGGTAATGCCTAATCTCTGCTCTTTAAGGGGACTAAAGCATTTTATGAACATATTCCTAGAAAAGGCACATTTGAGCTTCAAGACACTTGTCTTGAAAAGTGTCGTAAATAGACAACTGTGTTTCTAAACTTGCTTAAACTAATACTTGATGGGTCTAAGAATGGATCGTCTGAGGGCAAAGAAATTCTAAGGAATAAACAATGCCTTACATATCACCACATATCTTAGAAGTGACTAAAT
The DNA here is from genome assembly GCA_029593785.1 of Cabassous unicinctus. Taxonomy (NCBI): domain Eukaryota; kingdom Metazoa; phylum Chordata; class Mammalia; order Cingulata; family Chlamyphoridae; genus Cabassous; species Cabassous unicinctus. The sequence goes on from JAQZBX010003159.1 coordinate 65,624, forward strand.
ACTCTCTTTCTCCACTTGGTTGTCCATTTCTGTACAGGGAACTGTTAATGATCTTTTGAAGTGGCACACATTTACGTTGCCGCCTGATGAGCTCTGGTTATCTTCAGATGCCTTGAAGTAATACATATAACTTTCTTATATAAAGGGTTAAATATGTTGGATAGAAAGATTGTAGTGAAATACATTGTGTTGAAGAGGGAAAATTCTTTACTTTTGGTGATATTATCTGTGGATTACATGGATTGTTCATAGCACACTTTACTAGGAAATTAGAGTCCCTAGCCAGCCCATACACCTACTCAAATCTATGTTTTTTTTTGTTTTTTTTTTTTAATCAGCTTTGGGTGGCTTAGCTATGTGTATAATTTAGAAGGAAGTTTACTTCTACAACAAATTATGCTACTCTTACCTAAAAGGCGTTTCTAAAAACTTAGCTGATCCCATTTTATTGTTTACTGAAAATAGATGTAGCAAATCCCTATTGATAATTGGGAGAAGGTACTTAGTGAAGCAACATCAAAACTTGTTTATGTTAGACTCATAATTCATATGCCATTTCTCAAGTAGTTGACTCAGGTTTTACAAGTGTTCTTTTATATCCTTGCCTTGTTTTAAGGCCTTTGCTAGACAATGGACATATATTGCTTGTTGGCTTCTCTAATGCAGAGTGTTTTGGGTAGATAAAACAAGGCAAATGAAGTAATATGTTGTCTGAGAACATAGAAAGTCTACTGTCAATGTAGGGAACTTTGGAGGATCCATTATTTGTATTTTTCATTGCTGACAATGTAATTAAACTTCAGACAGGTTGGAGATCAGTGCTACTTATTTTCGGCCTTCAGTTCAGCTCAGATCTACATACGGCAGAAAAGAAAAAAAGCTTATTGTAGAATAGTGTTGGCACTTCCTTGTTACATTCAGAATTCTGTCAAAATCTTTAGAGCAGTGATACATCTGTAGAAAGTGTGATCTTTTTTTTTAAAGAAAGAATCAGTGCCTACGTAATGTTTCCTTGATGACCGCATTCCCCATTCTTTTTTTTTTAATTTTTAAAAGAGATTATATTTTGAACCATATTTCTAAATATTGCTATGCAGAAAGGATGGGTAGACTTTTTTGGCAATGTGGAAATGAAGTCAGAAGTCCTAAAGGTTCTTTAAGGTTTATGCAGCTACCCTTGGTGCTTTTATGTTCTTATGCATTTCTAAAGAGTCCACAGAGAGAAAGACTTCTTAGGTATGTGGAGGCATCTAATGGCAGCGTTAGCATGGTAGTCGTGACACTAATATTGGAGCTGTAAATTTAGCTACACTGTGTAGAAAATAATGGCATTTGAGTGAGTCTGTAGAGTTTATTTTTGGAATCTTGAAGATTTTCTAATGTTGATGAGAATTGAATCTGACTTTAGGAACCTTGGGGTATAAATTGTGCTGATAATTGGTCTGAGTTGCACCTGGAGAAAATGCTGATGTGCTCGCTCTTAAGCAGAGTGATTCATCTTATAAAGCTTATCATGGACAGCTCTGACACAGCAAAGAGAAGAGAAGTAGGGAGTGAGAAATTAAAAGAAAATGGAAATGGTGG
>JAQZBX010003160.1:0-13469 GCA_029593785.1 Cabassous unicinctus
CCCCCCCTCAGTCTCTCACTCAAAAAGCTCTGAAATATGTTCAAATTGCTATAACACAGGCATACCCCTTAGTGATTCCCAGAGGCTTCTTCACAGTAGTGGTTTTACCAACCTCTTCTCATACCTCCTGAAGACTCTGGACCACCTATCATGACCATAATTTGTGCAAAATGTTGGATTTGGGTGGAGCAGAGTTGATGTATGAGGCATGTTTCTTAATCCACAAGTATTTATGGAGTGATATTTGAATGGCACAGTGTGGTGTGGTATTGCCTTATTGGGCAATATGTATAAGATCAGAGACAATACACAATGATTGGAAGTGGAGTGCCTAACAAAAGATGTGTGAAGCACATAAATTTAATGACACAGAATGGGTGTGCACATGTGATAGATAAATGGAACAGTATGGTGTGAAAGGAGTCCTATTTGGATTATGCACAACTGGTGCAAGGGTTTTTTTAATTCTCAGGCTTTAAGTCTGCAAGGAGTAATACTTAAATGTCCTGACAATTTTAATTTGTTCTACACATCTTTCCTATTCAGATTACACCTGTTGCACAAATCAATGCCATTCCTTCCCACTTCTTGCATATATACCGTAAGCCATATAACTATTACAATCTCCCTAATTTTATACCCACAGCGTACTTAAACCATTCTGCATCATTCAACCTCCACTCTTGAACCCTGCCATTCAAACATCACTCCTTGAGCACCCACCATGTTCTATTTGACCATCATTCCTTGCAGACCCATTATTTTCTTTTCAATTTGCAGTCATTGTATACCCATTGCACTCCACTAAACCTTAAATTCATGTACTCTTCTCTGTACAATCCAATAAGACCTAGTGCACAACCTTACTGTTATCTCTATTTCCATTCCTTGCACATCTGCTGTGCCATTCAACTATAACTCCTAGAATAGGCACATTTTCCAATTCAGCATCTCCTTGAACACCCATTTTGCCTCATTCAAATATGAATCAACATCAGTTGTTCTATTCACCTACCCACTTTGCATACCCGTTGTGTTATACACCCTGTATATCTTTTGTGTACTGTTAAACTTCCAATTAGTCCACTCTTTGTCTTGGTTATTCAATTTACATTCATTGCACATCCAGGTTGTACCATATATTCACACTGCTTGAATACCCATTCTCTCCATTATTCCTCTCACACTTATAGTTTGTGATTCAACAAATATTCTTCATTCACATACCTATTAAGCATCATCCAATTCCACTCTTGCATGAGTGCTCTCTGCCATTCAACAATCTCTCCTTAAAACTCACCATAAGCTATTTCACCACCACTTATGGCACTCATGCTAAACAATTAATATTCTTTGCACATTCTCTATAGACCACCCAACTTAAAATTATTGCACCCCATCTCTGTGCAATGCACCATAAATATATTTCATAACTAGGCTATGCCATTCACCTCTATGAGCACCCACTCTCCTTAACAACCCTCTTTTCAGCTTAAGTTCCTTGCACACATAGTGTTCTCCATACTACTTCCATTCAGCACAACAGCTGAATATGTTATTCAATTTACACCTTCCTCACAGCAAAGCTATACTACTCCCTTCACTCCTTGCATCCACACTGTGCCATTCTACTATCACACCATGCATACTTGCTGCATGTTATTTCATAATGCTCATTGCTCTATCAACACTTGCACTCTCACAATGACCTGCTAAACTTTCATTTTGTATCATCACAAAGCATTAATTGCACACCCAATTTCTGCCATTCCACTTATACTACTTGAAACCAACTGTATCCTGCTCAACTCTGTGCTATTCAATTACGCCTGTTGCCTAACCACTCTGTTCCCTTAATCTTCTTATTACATACCCATGCTATGCAACTCAACCATCACTCTTTACACAGTCACTATTTGCAATTAAATAGCACCTCCTTGAACACCCATTCTACACCATCCAATAATAACTCTTTGACATCTAGCTATTGTAATCCTCTATCATTTTTGTACATCCACTATAATAGTAAATTTATGTTTTGTGCATGCATTTCAGGGAATTAAACTTCCATTTCTTACATGCTTTCTGAGCTATTCATTCATCACACAGTACACAACTAGGCTGTGTCATGTAATTCCACTCCTTGAACACTCACTCTGTGCCATTCAGCTATCATTTTCAGCATATTTGCTGTGTGAGATTCAAAACCACTGCTTTAATCAAATTATTAGTTGACCTAGAGGAGCAGATTCTAGGCTGCAGTATTAAGTATAGATCCAGAAATGTATCCACAATGAAGGAACTACTGCCACTGTGGCCCCCAGACCCCACAGCCTCTGCTGCACTCAAAGAGCTACCACATAAGGAAACTGCTGCCACCACCATTGAATCTGGAGGACCCAAACAAATACCTCTGCCATGATGCTCATTTGTTGTTGTTGTTGTTGTCATGTTTAATTATCCTGTTCCAAATCCAAGGTCATGAAGGTTTAACCCTATGTTTTCCTCCAAGAATTTTTTTTAGATTTAGCTCCTTCACTTAGGTCTTTGATCCAGTTGAAGTTAATTTATGGTTTATGGTGGGAGATAAGGGCCCAACTTCTTTCTTTTACATGTGAATATCCCCTTTCTCAGCATCACCTTTTAAAAGACTTTATTCTCCATTAATGGTCTTGGTAACGTAGACAAAAATCATGTGCTCATCAATGTATGGTTTTATTTCTGGACTCCCAATTCTAGTCTTTTGATATATGTGTCTATCCTTGTGACCGGTACCATTTCTATATTCTAAGTGTTGAAATCAAGACATGTGTCTTTCTACTTTCTTCTTCTTTTTCAGGATTGCTTTGGCAATTCTGAATCTCTAACAATTCCATATGATTTTTAGAATTATTTTGTGAAATTCAAAAACGAAATCAGCTAGACTTCTGATATTCATTAGTTTGAATCTGTAGATCAATTTGGGGATTATTGCCATTTTAATGATTTTAAATCTTCTAATCCATAAACTCATTTAATAGTTAAAATTGTTTCTTTGTGAATTTCCTAGGATTTCTAAAAGCAAGGCCATGTCATCTGCAAATTGAGATAATTTTATTTTGTCCTTTCCAATCTAAATGGCCTTTATTTCTTTTCCTCACCTAATTTTCCAGTACTAGAACCTCCAGTAAAATGTTGAATAGAATTGGTTAGAGTAGACATCCTTGTCTTTTTCCTGAACTTAGGGGGAAGACATCCATCTTTCATCTATATTATATCAACTTGCATTCATGGGATTAACCCCCAATAGGTCATAGTACATAAATATTTCTCTGTATTGCTGGATTCAGCTTGCTAGTATTTTATTGCAAATTTTGTGTATGTTTGAGGTATTGGGGCTGGGGATTGAACACCAGACCTCACATGTGGGAAGCTGGCACTCAACCACTGAGCCACGTTGTCTCCCCTGAGTTGTTTTTATTTTTTCATTTGCTTCCTTGCTGTTTATTTTTTTGTTTTTAGGAGGCACTGAGACTGAACCTGGGACCTCCCATGTGGGAAACAGGTGCTCAACAGCTTCAGCCACATCTGCTTCCCTAATTGTAAATTTTTGCATCCATATTAATAAGAAGTAATTGTCTATAGTTTTCTTCTCCTGTGATGTTTTTATATGGATTTGGCTTCAAGGTATTTTTGGTCTCATGAAATGAGTTGAGAAATGTTCTCTCTCTTCTATTTTTGGAAGAGTTTGTGAGGAATTCATACAAATGCTTCTTCAGGAATTCCTGCCTTTTCAAGAATTTGTCCATTTCAGCTGTATTCAATTTGTTGGCATACTATTTTCATACAATTCCATTATAATCCTTTTTATTTCTATAAAATCAGTAGTGATGTCCACTTTTTCATTTGTAATTGGATTAATTTGAGACCTCTTTATTTTTTGCTAAATGTAGCTAAAGTTTGCCAAAAAATAAAGAGATTTTGGTTTCAATGATTTTCTATATTGTTTTTATATTATGTATTTCATTTCATTAATTTCTGCTCAAATTATTATCATTTCCTTCTTTCTAATTGCATTGAGTTTATTTGCTCTAATTTCATTGTCTGAAGGTGAAATATAGATTATGGATTTGAGTGCTGTATTCTTTCTTAACATAGACATTTGCAGTTAAGAATTTCCTTCTATTCTTTGATTTATGTTCACCCCACACATTTTGGAACATGTGTCTTCATTTTCATATATCTCAACATGTTTTCTGATTTGCCTTTTAATTTTTCATCTGACCCACTGGTTACTAATGAGCATTTTGTTTTATTTCTGCTTATTTATAATTTTCCAATTAAAAAGATTTATGGGGAGTCGTGGTGTCTCAGGTGATTATGTGCCTCCCTCCCACATGGGAGGTCCTGTGTTCAGTTCCTGGTGCTTCCTAAAAAGAGAAGACCAGCTCACAAGAAACAGACAAAGCCTATGCAAAGAATGAGGGGGTGGGGAGAAATGAATGAAATAAATCTTTTAAAAAGATTTCTGCTTTCATTCCATTTGGCCAGAGAACATACTTTCTATTATTCCTATCCTTTTCAATGGATTGAAGTTAGTATTAGGACATATGATAGGGCCTATCCTAGAGAATGTTTCAAGTGCACATTAGAAGCTTTTATATTTGGTAATTGTTGGGTTGGGTGTTCTACAGATGCCTCTTAGGCCTGCTTGGTTTATAGTGTTATTCAAGTCTTCTATTTCCTTATTGGTCTTTCCTCTTGTTGCTCTATCTTTTACTGTAAGGGAGGTATTGAAGTCTTCACATTCTATTCTTGAATTCCCTATTTCTCTCTTTATTTCTGCCACTTTTTCATATATAATTATAATTTTATATCTTCCTGATGGATTGACCTTTCTATCATTATAAAATATCCATCCTTATCACTAGTAACATTGTTGCATTTAATACTATTTTGTCAGATAGTATTTTTTATATTTTGATTTTATCAGATATTAGACTTTTTTGACAGGGATGTTGGGCGATGTGGGTTTTTTTTTCCTTTTTAAAAAAAATTTTAAAAGATGCTTAGATTACATAAATGTTACACAAAAATTACAGGAATTCCCATATTCCCCAACTCCCACACCTCTCACAACCTCCCACATAAACATCTTTCATTAGTGTGGCACATCACCTGCAATGGATATACACATCCTGGGGCTTTGCCACTAAGCATGGACCATAGTTGACATTGTAGACCACTCTCTCTCCCATACAGTTCTGCATGGTATATGCTGATGCAAAATGGCCTATATCTGTCATTGTAATGTCACTCAGTATAACTCCCAAGTCCCCAAAAGCCCCTGTATTACAACTGCTTTTCCCTCTCCCTACCCCAAAAACATCTAGTGGCCACTGGCTACACCTCAATGTTGTAATTTCTTCCATTCCTTGAATCACAATATGTCTACAGCAGAATACCATTAAGTCCACTCTAGTCCATAGCTCTTTCACCAATCCTGAGGAGTCTAGGATGGTGATGTCCACTCCACCTCTTAGTGAGAGGGGGTTTATATCCCATGGATAAGATAGATGGGATTATCCTGCCTGCAGCTGCAGACTCTCCATTCCCTGGGATGGCCATTGTCCATCATCATCTCCCCACCAGGTGACTTGGGTGAGTCCATTGAGCTGTAGAGTAGGAGTTGCAGCTCCACAGAGATTCCAGGCACAGCTGGCACATGGGCAGGCCAAAGGCTCCAGTATCTGGAAGTACACTTACAAACTCCAGCACCACATATAGGTTTGAATAGAAGAGACTGATGGACCATGTGCAGGGAGGACTTATTTGAGTGCAACTCTTTCACTCTCAGGAGCACAGATTCCAAAGAATAGCCTACTGATAAGGCATCAATCTCTGGAGCTATCCCCCTTATATAGGACCGGGGTGTCTCCAGGGCCTTCAGGAGACCCTCTGTTTGGGGGTGATAGCCACTTTGGTTTTCTCTGAGATCCTACTGAGGTGTGTGTGTTACCTCTGGGATGACCTCTTAACTCTCTATGAAGTCCCTTAGCCATATGAACTCATTCATCTTTACCTTTCCCCCTTTTATTCAAGATCTTTTTCCAGTTGTATTGCCAGTTGGCACTTGGTAGTAATCCCTCATTGTCAGGGAGGCTTATCCCCGGCAGTCATGTCCCATGCTGGGGGGAAGGTAATGCATTCATATGCTGAGTTTGGCTTACAGAGAGGTCAAATTTGAGCAACAAGGAGGCTCTCAAGTGGCAACCCTTAGGCACCCCATAACAGAAGGCTAAGTTTCAATTACAAGAGCAAAGACTCATAAGGCTAGTCATCAATAACAAGAAGCCATTAGTGGACCATCCTCCTTTGCCAGACACTGCCCCTGCACTTGGGGGACTGTTGCTGCTCTCTTGGAGAATGTAGCAGAGCTCTCCAGCCTGGGAATTCAGTATTCTCTCATTTATTGAGTGATTCTCCACCCACTGTGACCATGCCCCATCCCTTGATCATTTGAACAATGTTATATATCTTTTATGTATATTCAGGTGAACTTCCTCCCATGAAACCCCCATCCCCGATGGCCCCCACCAACAATCCTCTTCCACCATCATTGTAACCCTTCTGTGATCCAAACCTTCCTTAAAGATGAACCCCATATAATAGCCAAATACAATTAAATGGAAAATGAAATAATAATAAGTTTAAATGTTAGAGATAAAATACATGGAAACAAAAAGAACCAGTAAAAATAAAATTAAATTAAAGGATTGAGATATTCAAAAAATGGGGAAAAAAAAACAAGAAAAAAATTTTTTTACATTTTTTCTTTTATCACTGCATTATCGGGTGTCCATGGCACCTTCTCCCTCTCACTCCCCAGTGTCTCCCAAATTTTCATTTAATTTTCAAAGAAGTTTTAGGTAACAGCAAAGTCACACACAGAATACTAGAGACACTCATATACCCAACCTCTTCCCCTTTTCCTCACTCCATATTAAAACCTTTTTGTATGTGGATGGCAGCATTGTTATAACTGTTATACAGATAGTGAAACAGCTAATAAACATTTTCAATGACTTACAGTATAGTTTACATTTCAGACAGTACAATTTAATAATTTTTTATGACATTTACCATGTTCTGTGTCCAACACTGTGAGGTAATGAAAAACATTTCCCCTGACCACTAAATACCCCCTCTTTGATCTATTCTGTTCCTCCTTCCCCATCCCCCTGAGGCACATGACAACCCCCTGTCTTGTCTCATTGGATGACAAGATTCATAGTTACATGCAACAAGAAGAATTGACATGCTGATTGTCCTCCCCTATTAGGATCCACCCTTGCTCATAAGAGACACCCACTTGTCTGTTTCTGGGTGAATCAGTCCTCCAAAGATGGGGTTTGATCTTCCCACTCACCATGTGGGTCTCCACCCACCGACAAAACACTTTATGAGGGGATGAACAAACACACACTCCTCAGAAGCCTGCTCCAGATGTACCCCATCCTGAATGCCTCCCCAACCAACACTCTAAACCAGTGACACTCCTTTGTCATATTGCTAAGAGCATTTCCACCTCTGTACTTTCAACCACATACCCACAAATCCCATGTTCAACTGGTCCCTCTCCAATCTCTCCCCCAAGTATCCTGGGTATTCTAACCCACCCTTCATAATCTATCCACCTGTCAACCCTGCACCACCAAACCCAGTAATACCACTACCCACCTGTCCTATCCTTCAATGCACAATTATACTCTATTACTTTACCATAGATTATGTCTATATGGGTGATCGCTCACAACCTTCTCTTCTCTTTCTCTCTCATGTTAACCTATCTTTCAGACAATGGTTCTGGAGACTGCTCACTTTCCTCAATTCATATAAGTGGGACCATGTACTGTTCATCCTTCAATGCCTGGCTTGCTTCACTCAACATAATGTCTTCAATATTCATCCATGTAATTCCATGTGTTAGCACTTTATTCCTTCTTACAGCTGAGTAAAATTCCACTGTATGTATGAACCATATTTTGTTTATCCATTCATCTGTTGATGGGCACCAGAGTTGATTCCACCTTTTGGCAATAGTGAACAATGTTGCTATGAACATTGGTGTGCATATATCTGTTCATGTCTTTGCTTTCAATTCTTCTGGGTATATACCCAGCAGTGGAACCACTGGATCATACAGAAGATCTACTTTTAGTTTTCTGAGGAACTGACAAACTGTCCTCCACAGTGGCTAGACCATTCTACAATGACACTAGTAGTGGATGAGGGTTCCCATTCCTCCACATCCTCTCCAACACTTATAGTCTGCTGTTTTTTAATAGCTGCCATTCTAATAGGTATGAGATGTTATCTTACTGTAGTTTTGATTTGCATTTCCCTAATAGCTAGCAATGTCAAGCATTTTTTCATGTGCTTTTTCACCAGTTGTATTTCTTCCTCGGAGAAGTGTCTTTTCAGGTGATATGCCCATTTTTTAAATGGGTTGTTTGTCTTTTTATTTTTGAGGTGTAGGATTTCTTTATATATGCAGGATATTAGGCTCCTATCAGATATATGGTTGTCAAATATTTTCTCCCATTGAGTAGGCTTCTTTTTTATTTTCTAGATAACATCCTTTGAGGTGCAGAAGTTTTTAATTTTGAGGAGATCCCATTTATCTATTTTTTCTTTTCCTGCTCGTGCTTTGGGTGTGAAGTTCATGAAACCATTTCCTATTACAAGGTCCTGTAGATGCTTCCCTACATTATCTTCCAAGGTCTTTATGGTTTTGGCTCTTATATTTAGATCTTTGATCCACCTTGTGTTATTTTTGTATAAGGTGTGAGATGGTGTTCCTCTCTCATTCCTTTGGATATGGATATCCAGTTCTCCAAGCACCAATTGTTGAAGAGGCCATTCTCTCCCAAGAGAGTGGGCTTGTTGGCCTTGTCGAATATTAGGTGACTGTATATGCAAGGATCTATATCAGAACTCTCAGTTCTGTTCCATTTGTCAGTATGTCTATCCCTGTGCCAATACCATGCAGTTTTGATCACTGTACTTTGTAGTATGTTTTAAAATCAGGTAATGTGATACCTCCAACTTCATTTTTCTTTTTCAATATATCTTTGGTGATACGGGGCCTCTTACCTTTACAAATATATTTTTTAGTTAGTTTTTCCATTTCTTTAAAAAATACAGTGTTGATTTATATTGGGATTGCATTAAATCTGTAGATTAGTTTGGGTAGGATAGACATGTTGATGATGTTTAGTCTTCCTATCCATGAACAGGGAATATTCTTCCATTTATTTCAGTCTTTGATTTCCTTTAACAATATTGTGTAGTTTTCTGTATATAAGTCCTTTGCATCTTTAGTTAAATTTATTCTTAGGTATTTGATTCTTTTAGTTACTATTGTGAATGGTATTTTTTTCTTGATTTCCTCCTCAGATTGCTCATTATTGGTGTACAGAAATGCTACTGATTTTTGAGCATTGATCTTATAGCCTTCAACATTACTGAAATCTTTTATAAGTTTTAGAAACTTTGTTGTAGATTTCTCAGGGCTGTCTATGTATAGAATCATGCTGTCTGCAAATAATGAAATTTTTACTTCTTCTTTTCCAATCTGGATGCCTTTTATATCCTTTTCTTGCCTTAGTGTTCAAGCAACTACATCTAAGACAATGTTAAATAGGAGTGGTGATAGTGGGCATCCTTGTCTTGTTCCTGATCTCAGAGGGAAGGCTTTTAGGATTTCACCATTGAAGATGATGTTAGCTTTGGGTTTTTCATATACATCCTTTATCATGTTCTGAAAGTTTCCTTCTATTCCTATCTTTTGCAGGGTTATTATCAGGAAAGGATGCCGTATTTTGTCTAATGCTTCTTCTGCATCTATAGAGATGGCCTTGTGATTTTATTCTTTCAAACTGTTTATGTGGTGTATTACATTGATTGATTTTCTTATATTGAACCATCTTTGCACACTCAAGATGAAACCCACTTGATCATGCTGTATAATTCTTTTGATATGTTGTTGAATGTGATTATCAAGTATTTTGTTCAGGATTTTAGCATCCAGGTTCATTAGAGAAATTGGTCTGTAATTTTCCTTTCTTGTGGTATCTTTGTTTGGCTTTGGTATTAGGGTAATGTTGGCATCGTAGAATGAGTTAGGCAGTATTCCTTCTACTTCTATTTTTTGGAAGAGCTTAAGCAGGATTGGTGTTAGCTGTTTCCAGAATGTTTGGTAGTATTCAGCTGTGAAGTCATCTGGTCCTGGGCTCTTGTTAGTTGGAAGGTTTTTGATGACTGAGTCTATCTCTTTACTTTTAATTGGACTGTTGAGTTCATCAATTTCTCCTTTCATCAATGTAGGCTTTTGTGAGTTTCTAGAAATTTGTTCATTAGCTCTAAATTATCATTCTTGTTGGTGTATATTTTTCAAAGTATCCTCTTATAATACTCTTTATTTCTGTGGGATCAGTAGTGATATCCCCTTGCTCATTCCTTATTTTGTGTATTTGCATCTGTTCTCTATTTTTCTTTGTTAGTCTGGCTAAGGGTTTTTCAATTTTATTGATCTTCTCAAAGAACCAGCTTTTGATTTTGTTTAATTTTTCTAGGGCTTTCTTATTCTCTATTTCATTTAGTTCTGCTCTAATCATTGTTATTTCCTACTTTCTGCTTTCTTTAGCTTTAGTTTGCTGTTGTTTTTCTAATTCCTCCAGGTGTGCAGCTAGTTCTTCAATTTTAGCTCTCTCTTCTTTTTTAATATATGCATTTATGGCTATGAACTTCCCTCTCAGGACAACTTTAGCTATATCCCATAGGTTTTGATATATTGTGTTGTCATTTTCATTAGTTTCAAGGTAGTTACTGATTTCTTTTGAGATTTCCTCCTTGACCCACTGTTTGTCTAAGAGTGTGTTAACTTCAATATCTTAGTGCCTAATCTGTTTTTCTGGCACTTAGTGATTTCCAATTTCATTCCATTGTTGTCAGAGAAATTACTTGATATAATCTTAATCTTTCTGAATTCATTGAGAGTTGTTCTGTGGCATAGCATGTGGTCTATCTTGTAGTGTGATGCATGTGCACTTGAGAAGAATTTAAATCTTGCTGTATTTGGGTGTAGTGTTCTATATATGTCTATTAGGTCCAGGTCCTCTAATGTATTATTCAGAGTCTTTGTTTCTTTATTGATTCTCTGTCTAGATGTTCTGTCGAATGGTGACAATGGTGTATTAAAGTCCCCCATGATAATTGTAGTGGCATTTATTTCTCCACTTAGTTTTTCCAGAGTTTGCTTCTTGTATTTTGAGGCTTCCTGATCAGGTGCATAAACGTTTATGACTGTTTTCTCTTCTTGAGAGATTACCCCTTTTACTAATACATAGTGTCCATCTTTGTTTCTTACAATAGTTTTGGATTTAAAGTCTATTTTGTCTCATATTAGAATAGCTACTCTTGCCCTTTTCTGGCTACTGTTTGCTTGTAAAATTGGTTTCCAGGCATTCACTTTCAGCCTCCTTGAATCCCTGGGTTGAAGGTGGGTCTCTTGTAGACAACATATCGATAGATCATATTTCCTTATCCATTCTGCCAATCTGTGTCTTTTGACTGGTGAGTTTAATCCATTAACATTCAGTGTTATTACTCGCAACAAATTTCTTTCATCAGCCATATTTTCTTTGGGTTAATGTATGGCATATGTTGTTTTTATTTCTCTTTTTGTATTTTTAGTTATTCTTACCCTTTCCTCCAACTCTCTCTCCCCTGTGGTTTCCTTCAACTTGTTGGACTTCCTTTAGTATTTCTTGAAGTGCTGGTTTCTTATTGGCATGCTCTCTTAATTTCTGTTTTGTTTCTGAATATTTTGAATTCTCCATCATTTTTGAATACCAGTTTTGCTGGATAGAGAATTTGTGGCTGGAAGTTTTTTTCTTTAAGTACGTTGACTATGTAATACCACTGTCTTCTTGCCTCCATGGTTTCAGATGAGAAATCAGCACTTAATCTTATTCTGCTTCCCTTGTATGTGATGGTTCTCTTTTCTCTTGCTGCCTTGAGTATTTTCTCTTTGCCTTGAGAATTGGACATTTTGACAAGTATATGTCATGGAGTTGGCCTGTTGGATTTATGCTGTTTGGAGTGAGCTGTGCTTCCTGGACATGTGCATCCATCTCTCTCAATAGGGTTTGTAAGTTTTCAGCCATTATATCCTTCAACACTCCTTCTGTTCCCTTTCCCTTCTCTTCTCCTTCTGGGATGCCTATAATGCGTATATTTGTGTATTATTTTTTGTCGTCAGTTAAATCCCTAAGTCCCTGATGGATTTTTTCTATCTTTTTATCTATCTGTTCTTCTATTTGTTTGATTTCAGATGTATTGTATTCCATATCACTAATTCTTTCTTCTGCCTGTTCAAATCTCCTGTAATGTGAATCCAGTATCTTTTTTGGTTTCTTGGATTGTGCCATTGATCTCCATCATAGCTGTTATGTTTTTATGTATGTTTACAATTTCTTCAGTATGTTCTCCCAGTGTCTTCTAAATATTCTTAATCTCTTCCTTCACTTCATTAAGTTGGTCCATGATATTTGTTTGGAAAACTTTGATTAGTTGTTCAATGTTCTGCATCTCTTCCTGGGTTTTAGTCTGTTCATTGGACTGATCCATGTCTTCCTGTTTCTCAGTGTGGTTTGTAATTTTTTTTTTTTGCCCTATAATCATCATTTTATCTTGATGGGTTTAATCAGTTGATTAGCTTCTCTCTCTGCTCTAGAGTTTTATTTAGCTGGTTGTTCTGTGTGTGTTAAGTTTTCTCTTTGGTGCTTTGTTCTTATTATTTTGTTTCCTTTCTTCTTTCTATGTTCACTTGAAGGCAAAAGATTAGGGCCAGTGGAATCAAAAGATGTGAGAAAGGAAGAAGGATAATAGTAATATTGATAAAAATTAGAAGAGGGTCCATATAAAACTTAGTAAAATGTATATTTAAGTCATATAGGCAGTGTAGAATAATAGGGTAAAAAGTGGTGTACCTTCAATGGATTGGGAACCAAATAAAGGAAAATATATATAATGATTTAGAAGGCCAGAATGATAAAAAGAGAGAGATAGAGTAAAGAAAGGGCTGAAAGGATAAAGTTAATAATAATAAAAAAGAAGAAAACACAACAGATAGAATAGAAATTGACACCCTTGAAGGTGTGGGCTAATGAAGAAAGGTGGTATGTAAGAACCACAACAGAAAGCAGAAGGTAGAAAGATGAAGGAAGGAAAAGAGATAGCATTGGAAGAAAAAGTCAATATAGGCAGAGAATTGGAAATCATGGAATAAGAAGCACAGCAAAGAGGAGACAAACTAGCAGCACCTAATTTAAAAATAAATTTAAAAAGGGAAAAAAGGGGCAGGGGGAAGAAGAAAGTAAAGGAAGATACAACAAATAAACCAAGAAAAACCAAACAACCACACA
>JAQZBX010003160.1:13569-67017 GCA_029593785.1 Cabassous unicinctus
CTGTGTTTTTTTTTTTTTTAAGAATTAAGGGACCCAAAAGAAGGCCTCTTTTAGACCACCCCCTTCACTGAGTGGACACTAAATAGGCCCATGGAAACTAATCAAGCACTTCCCACTTCCTGGCCTCCCCAGGGGAGCTGAAGCTCTGATGCTTTTCAGTGCAGGATAATAAAATTGGCTGACTCCACCCCCTCTGGAACCAAGCCTCAGTATCACCAGGCTGTTAGGTAAATCAGGCTTCCTCAGCATATTCACCTCTCCCCTCAGCCTGGTGCCACTTCAAGCCAGCTTATTTGTTCCCCAAAGCTGTGAGGTGGTCCAGGCAACCAAACCCACAGAAAGGAAACCCCTCTTGACCCTCCACCAGAATCTTCCCACTCTGGGAGAATGCTCCCTCTCACCAGGTTGTCAGTGGAAGCTGGGTCATATCCCTGGGCAGCTAGGTAAATCAACCTTCCTCAGCAGATTCAACACTCCCCTCAGCCTGGTGCTGCTTCAATCTAGCTATTTTGTTCCCCAAAGTTGCAAGGGGTTCCAGGCAGCCAAATCCACAGAAAGGAATTCCCTCTTGACCCTCCACCAGAATCTTCCCACTCTCAGAGAATGCTCCCTCTCACTGGGTTGTCAGTGGGAGTCTTGGCTCATCCCAGCCTTTTTCCCTGAGGGTGGGGCTCAGCCATCTGTGTCAACTATCGCAGCCAGGGGAACTCATGATTCTTTCCTGAGCAATCCACCTTGCCATCCATCTCCCTCCAGATCAATGTTCCCAAGGTTCTTGCTCCGTGCGCCCCCAGCACAGACCACTCAGGCAGGACCCTGTCCCCAATCAGCTGTCCTCCGAGAGTGAGTTAGTGAGTGCCCTCCTAAACTGACACCATCTTGCTGCCTTGCCAGCAAAGAGTTCTTAAACAGGGCACACACACACACAAAAACACTGGAGAGGCCACCTGATATTATTTTGGTTACTTCAGTTTTCCAGTTGATGCTGTTTACATAAAATAATTTTTTCTATCCTTGTACTTTCAAACTACTTGTAGTTTTAAAACAAAAGTGTGTCTTCTGTAGATCACATAATATTGGATTTTTAAAATCTACTCTTATAATTTCTACTTAATCCATTCATATTTAATGTTATTATTCATATGGTTTGATTTACATCTTCCATTATACTATTTGTTTTCCAGATGTCTCATATCATTTTTGTTTCTCTATTATGCCTTTCTCCAGTCTTTTGCAATAAGTGAATATTTTTAAGGAATAATTAAATTGCTGGTCTTTGGGGGGATTTTCTAGCTATATTTCTGTTATTTATTTCTGGTTTATTTCCATTGTGTTCTGAGAGCATAAATTGCTTTTTCTTTTAAATGTGTTAAGCTGTGGTTAGTGCTTTAGGACGTAGTCTATCAAGGTGAATGTTCCTTGGGAAGTTTGAAAGAATGTGTATTCTGTTGTTATTGGATGAAGTGTTCTATAAATGTTAATTAGATACAACTGTTTAACTGAGCTGCTAAAAGTGTATTTCCCCTGTTATCTTCACTACCACCAACTTCAGTGTGTAATATAATCCACTTTAGGGATGATATCTTTGTTGTTTAACTTAACTCTTCATTATTATATACTAAAAGAAAAGTGTTCAATTCATAGATATTCCATTTAACATATAGGAAATGAAGTAAAAGGAATGAATAGTTCAAAATAGAACTTCAGGTGCCAAAATTAGTGAGCAAGTAAAATATATAAGACCATAAGTTGTAGATAGGTGGTTTTAAGTTCATGTATTGCCACTGATATATACAGCTGAAAATTTCTGACTGTATATTCAACTATTATATACAAGACAGAGATTTTTATGAGGCATCAGATAAATGCTTCAAGTTAAGCCACTAACACTCTACCTGGTATGTGAAAGAAATCAGTAAATGAATATAAACTCTCATTAAACAAATGCTCATATTTCACAAGGTCATCATGATCTTCCACCCACAGAATACATTTTTGGGAAACAAGAAATGTATCATAATTGATGACAGGAAAATGAACTAGAATAAGGAAAGAGGGGAGTTTTTATTACCCACATCTCAGGTGAACAGAGGGAAATAATTCAATATGACACTGAACATATAATTGAAGAAAATTAATTGTCTACAGGTGTATAGTTTAATATAAAAGCACAGTTATTCAAGAAGTTGAAAATAAATTAAACTTCAGAGAGTTCAAGGATCAAAGCATAAGTACTGTCTCTAAGGAATCATTAAATAAATATAAAGATTCACATATATACAAGATTGGTATAGAACTTCAGAATATAAACAGGTGTTCTACATCATTAAAATATTTCAGAACAGCACTATACTTTCTAATTATTAAAGAAACCATTCCCAATTGAAAATAAGAGGGAGAATTAGACTTAAATACAAATCAGTATAAGCAGAAGTGAAGTGGTGTTAAATTGGACTGCATGTCAAAATCAATGGGAGACATTGAAAAATTTTGATACTTGGTAACCATCTTTGGAAATCTTGCCCTAGTATGCTGGAGATTGGACTGAGGAATGTATTTTTTTAAATTGTTACCCAGAATATTATGTCTTGAAAAGGGTGGCATATATTTGACATTTTCACTTAACTCAAAATTAGTGAAAGACCAAGAAAACTGGAAACAAATGTAAAGCCCATCTGTGTAGGTTACCTAAGACCTCTACCACTTACACAATAGCTTTTGACATCAACTATAAAGATATCACTGAAAGTGCTACTCTTATGATTATAGTTTTATTATAGTGAAATGCTGTAAATAAAAAGAAGCCACAAGATGAGAGATAAAAGATAAGGTCTTTGAGATTCTCAAATACAAGCCTCCATGACTTCTCCCTGTGGAGTCAGAATGAGTCACACTCCCAGCACAAAATCAGTTCTTTCCTCAAACATGGAAGTTCATGGTTTCAAAACTTCTGAATGTATATGGGCCTCATTATATAGGCATGATTGATAGACATATTGTCCATGTGGTTGAAATCAAAATGCAGCCAACATCCCCTTTCAGAGGTTGCAGAGGTCAGGCGAAGCTGTCATGATGTGGCTCAAAGCCCCTACCCACTATTCACATTGTAGGTGTTTCTGATGGGGCCAGCTCCCACTCCAAGACTGTAGGTATAGTTGAGCCATCCCTGTCCTCTTGTTAGCATATGAACTATCAGTTTTGGTCCTGAGCCTACCATGAAGAACAAAAAGCACCCCTATCATAGGAAATTCCAAAGATTCAATGCTTGCTTCTCCAGGAACTGAGCACAAAGACCAGCTAAGTTTTGCATTGTACTTCACCATCTTTACATATGCTAAGAGAGATCTGGATTGTTGATCTACAATTTAATGATACAATTTGAAAAATATATATGTGGGGAAAGTGCTAGAGAAGACACAGAAGGATGCAGCCATCAGAATAACTTCCAAGTAACCCTTCCAAGAGGAAAGCAACAAACTGAGTTGCACGAGCAAAACACCTTTCCTACAAGAGTGGCGACCTATTGCAAAGCATGAGATGAGAGATTCTTTGGGTTTTTCCCATGACAAGGATTATTAAATGAGAAGAAGGGACAAATGAGCCTAGCAGGTGACTTAGAATTGATGCAGGCCAGGGGGATCTGACTCTTTAATTAAAACAAAGCATGATGAAGACCTGTGGTGGGTATTGACATGATATGATTTCTGCCCAATGCTCTGAATGTCAAAGTGAAGAAATTCAATGAAGCATGGGTAAATGGCGGGAGTTAACTATGACTCTCTTAAGGTAGCCAAATACCTCATCATCTACTTAGTGATATGCATGAATTAATGAGTGAGATTCCCACTATCCCCACCTAGTATCCAGTGAAACCACAGCCAAGGGAATGGGCTTGGCAGAATCAGTGGGGAAAGAAGACCCTGTTTAGCTTTACTCTGGTCTGGCAGAGTGAAGAGACATGAGAGGTGTACAATAAGTGGGAGACCCCATCACCCCCATCCCTGCGAGGGTTCAAATGAGGTCTCCTGGCCTTGCAGGCCGCCGATGAAATACCACTACTCTTATCATTTTTTCACTGACCCCATAAGGCAGTGGGGGTGAGCCTCGAGCAGCTCTTACTTCTGTCATCAAGCACCCAGCAGGCGAGACTGGGTGCGACCCACTGTGGTGACAGTGCCAGGTGGGGAGTTTAACTGGGGTGGTACACCTGTCAAATGGTAACGCAGTTGTCCTAAGGCAAGCACAGGGAGGACAAAAACCTTCCATGGAGCAGAAGGGAAAAAATTCACTTGATCTTGACTTTCAATGCAAATACAGACCGTGAAAGCAGGGCCTCATGATTCTTCTGACCTTTTGGGTTTTAAGCAGGAGGTGTCAGAAAAGTTACCACAAGGATAAATGGCTTGTGGTGGCCAAGCATTCATAGCGACATCCCTTTTTGATCCTTCGATGTCAGCTCCTCTTATCATTGTGAAGCAGAATTCACCAAGCATTGGATTGTTCACCCACTAATAGGGAACATGAGCTGGGTTTAGACTGTCCTGAGACAGGTTAGTTTTACCCTATTGATGATGTGTTGTTGCCTTTGTAATCCTGCTCAGTATGAGAGGAACCACAGGTTCAGGCATTTGGTGTATGTGCTTGGCTGAGGAGCCAATAGGGCAAAGCTCCCATCTGTGGAATTATAACTGAACGTCTCTAAGTCAGGATCCCGCCCAGGCAAAATGATACAGCAATGCTGCAGAGTCTCTGGTGGCCTCAGCTAGCTGGCCCCTGCCGTCCCCACCAGCAGGCCATCCTGTGTGTCCACCTGTGAGGTGTCCCCCGCCACCTATCTGGACTGTGGTCCGGTGCGGAGAGCCCCTGGTCCCAGGAAACAGGGCGCAGACAGAAAGGGGGTTGCCCCCTCACCCGTCACTGCACGTTCGTGGGGAACCTGGTTCTAAACCACTGGTAGGCGACCTGCTTCTGGGTGGGGGTTTCAGACGTAGCAGAACAGCTCCTCGCTGGGATCTATTGAAAGTCAGCCCTTGACACAAGGGTTAGTCCGGGAGGTTATGCACTCCTCTCAGGGGAGCTCGGCCTCACGCGCCCCAGTGCTCTGGCGTCGGAGCTGTGGCGGGGCTGCCTCCTGCTCGTTCCTGTCCGGGGCGCGGGTGGGGGTTTACCGTGCAGCGCCGGGAAAGTGTCCATCCCGCCCGGGGGCTTCTCATGCATGCTGGGCTTGCGGCCTCCACGGTGTCCGCACCTAGCCATCCCGCCTCCCCGCAACACGCCGGGGGCTCTCCTGGTCTGGGACGGAGTGGGGGAGAGGCAGGCAGGGCCAAGGTGGGCACCATGGGGCGACCCACGTCCCCTTCACCACGGCGTTCACGTGCCAGGGGGCTGTGTCCATGCCACGGCTCCTGCCCGCCATGGGGCATGGGCTGAGCATGGCAACGCCCTTGCACTCTTCTTCCTTCTGCTGGGGTCCAGGTCTACCAGCAGACACTGCTGTGCCCTTAGGCTCTCTGGCATGTGGCGGGTAGACGAGATGTCCGACTTGGGGACGCGGAGCAGATTTAGGCTCTGGTGCCAAGTCGGTGGGTAGACTAGATATCCTTCGGGGGCTGTGCCTGAGCTTACAACCATGGTCAAACTAAGTATTTTCTTTTCTTTCTCTCTGTCTCCTCTCTATTCTCTCCCTATCTCTATTCTCTCTCTCTATTTTCTCTCTCTTTCTCTTTCTAGTCTCTCTCTGTCTCTTTCTGTCTCTATCTCTGTCTCTTTCTAATGTGTCTCTATTCTCTCTATTCTGTCTCTATTCTCCATTTTCTGTCACTATCTCTCTCTCTCTCTTTATTTTCTCTTTCTGTCTCTCTCTCTGTCTCTTTTTCTTTCTTCCCCCCCCCCACCCCCGCCACTCAGGAAGAAAGGAATATCAATTGTGACTGCAACACGAAAGAATGCCCAGGAGGGACCCGTTGGCGAAAGGAGGAGCCTGCACAGGAGGAAACCCTTCCCCTTTGGTCTTGCTGCCCCTTGTCATGGAAGCACAGCCTGGGGGCGACCGTGCCTGGGCCCCTGGATGGTCGAGAAATAATATGCTGAGGTGGGGGTCGGGAGTGAGTGAGTGGTAGTGTCGTCGACCGTCAAGAATGTTTACCAGTCACCACTGTGGTTATTTATTATCATAGTCCTTGTCCTTGTTCTGAGAAACCGAATAAAGTCTCTGCTGATCCAAGACGGTATTTCTCAACTTTATTGTCATCGATGTGTCCCAGCACAACGTCATTTGTGCTGAGACACCGAATAAAAAAAATTTCTGTCGATCTAAGGCCAGGGCACGATTTTCTGAAGAGGATGACAGCATCACCACTGCCCCCCCTCCCCTCGCATGACGGAGGTCTGTGTGAGCTCACCCCTGGACTGTGATTGGTTTCACCTTTGCAACCTGCCCCTCATTGTGACCTGATTCCTGAATGGATGGTCAGCTTCACTTCCAGAAGAGGAAATCAAAGGAAAACACAGGTGGCCCCTGCCTTCCACCCCACACCCGAGCCTCAACCCATTTTCCGATTACCACCCCCCACCCCCCCCCACGGAACCTGAAACTGGCCCAAGCTGGCAGACAGAGAGGCCTGAGGGAGGGAGTCTGTGTCCTGCTGGCACGGCACCCTGGGGTTCCCCCAAGATAGTCTCCAAGTCCACCCCCCTCAGGGGAAGAGGGGCGAGCTGTCCACTCACTGTCTGTCCATGCTGGTTGTCGGGCGCCCGCTGCCTGCAGCTTTTATATGGGTCCGCAAAGTTGACCCTCTCAGGTGTCCTCAGGGCAGATGGGGGCCCAGTTGCGGGAGGTGGCGGGGCTGCGCTTTGTCTTCAGGGTGGTGGGATTGGGGCCTGCCGGGGATGTGGGTTGGGTGACGCCCTGGAGGCCCAGTTTAGTGACCAGGGTTGGGGCAGGACAGGCCTCCCGGGCCACCACTTCAATCAGGCCGACCCAATCGGACTCCTGCTTCTCTCTCTCTCTTTAGGAGCCAACCCTCCTTAAAAACCTGGTGGCTGTTGTAAATCATGCCACTGTGAACATCGGTGCTAACTCCATACTTAGCTTCCTGAGGCGACACCGTTCCGTCTTCCATGGTGGCGGCAGCAGCGGTGGCCTGTGCCATTTTCCGTTTCTACCTCCGCATCCTCTCCCACACTCATTTTTTTTTTCAATTAAAAAAATTGGGGGACTTTTATGGACGAGGTACATTAGAAAAAAATACAGAGATGTTTTACCATTTACAGATCACAGATACAGATGCTCCAAAAAAGTTCCCTCTGTTTTGTTGTTTTAGGATACCTCTTGCCCCTGATATCACAAAGATTCCACCTTAGAGAGAGAGAGGTTAGGGGGCACTGCAACATAGTCAGTGAACAGAAAGATACATAATTCCATTATAAAAAATAACTTAATCTCTCAAAAGATTTAAATACTCAGTTTGGATCAGCAAACCAAGTGTGAGATGTGCATTCTTCAGCTATGTGTGAGTGTTTTATTATTTTCCCTTTTGCTTCTTTCAGAATGGAGCTCTGGGTATTTTTTTCTCTAGTTCTTAAAGTACATTTATTTACCACATTCAAACTGAGAGCCAAGTGGAATGCTCATGCAACTTCACCTCTATTTTATTATTTTATTTTATTTATCCCCACCCCTTGTTTGCACTTTCTGTGTCTGTTTGTCTTCCTTGTTTCTTTAGGAGGAACTGGAAACTGAACCCAGGACCTCTGATGTCGGAGGAATGCTCCTAATTGCTTGAGCCATCTCCACTCCAGCACTGGGTATTTTTAACCTAAATATTGTGTCATGGATGTACATCTTAATTGCACATTAGGAAGGCACCAAACCCATGGTATTTCCATTTTCAATAACTTGAAAATTGTGTATTTGTAAAATGAAATGCCCTCATCAAAATACACTTTTCACTGGGGAAAAAAAATACGTAAGACAGATGGGTGGATCTACACAAATTTAAAAAAAAAGAATTAACCTGGGTAGGTTTCAGTGTTGTCCATGAATGTGTATCAAGGCACATCTGCCCTTATTCTCACAGAGCTCTTCATCTTCTGGGCTGAGTATTTTTTATGTGCTTTACATGGAGATTGTAGGATTGCCACATTTGTTTTTCATTCCACATCATCTTTGGCCAAGCTCTGAGCACTTAAAATTCTCTGATGGATTGTTGGGAGTTTAGTCAGAAGCACCTGGACACCATTGGTGGAAGCGTTCACTGTAAAACTTGTGATCCCAGCTGTGGCTGTTTACACATGGCAGTGGACTTTGTCAAATGCTCCACAACCTTATCCTATTCACTTTGGCCTAGTAATGACTTTGCTGAGCTGTATTTCTTCAAGGAAGTATTTCTGAACAAGGTTTGGCACCTTTCAGATCGATTAACTTGCAAAGCCCAGCTCTCTGCTTGGCACATTTCTGCTTCTTTCTTGGCTCTTGTAGCCTGATTTTGATATCAGGATCACTTTGTCTCTTGTGGTTGAAGTAAATACAGAAAATACCTAGTGCAGAGGGCCCCATGTACACCAGCAGTGAGATCGTTTTTCTGACCCACTGTTTTCTCTTGGCCTGCGGAGTGTAGAGGGTGGTGGCAGCCTGCAAAGGAGCCACTGGCCCTCTGGTTATGAAGTTTAAAAAGAAGTATTTCTTTTTATTTTTTTGTACATGTCTGCATTAGGGAGACACCAAATTCTGTGTCACTGTGGCAAATGAAAAAAGGCTAAACATGAAGATATATACATAGTCTTCTCACACAATGCATGAGAGGTACTGCAACAGACAATTTAGGAAGCTCTTTTTTCAAAAGCTACAGAGCTTCCTAACGTTGACACTGGCCACTGAAAATGTTTAATTTAGCCAAGGAGTACAGATCTAGTGGGAACCACGGGAGACAATGGTCTTTGGATCGGAGACAGTACAGGATACCTGTCAATGACAGTGCATGCATCAGAAGGAAAACATGGCCATCTGTGGGGTGGGAGGGGCTGGGGGCTGGGGTTTGGGTAGGACAAGTGCACAACAGGCCAGTGGAAGGCTCCAGGTCAGACCAGGCCCATGGGACCCACCCTGATTTCCTCTCCCTGTCTTGTTTAGTTTTGTTTACTTTTTCTTTTCTTTGGTTTTTTTTGTTTTGTTTTGTTTTACTTTTAATGAACAAGTATCTCTTCTACATGTTCCTATGATTTTCTCCTTTGTGTTTCTGTTCATGGGATCATCTGCCTTTTGTGATTGGGAATGTTAAACTACCATAGGCTAAATATTTTAGCTGATCCTACTTGGCATGGCTGTAATCCATGGGTAAGATGGAAGCCATGAGTAAGCACTTGTGCTCATCTGTGGAGGCTCCACTCTGGAATATGTCTCAGTGGGTTCCAGAGTTATTTGTATATGTGTGAGGAAAATTACAGTATTCAAGTCTGTCAGGAAAATACCCCAACTTTTTTCTAAACCATACCCTACCACTGGAAAAATAGCCAGAGCATGATTTTTTTTGGTCCTGATCAGTATATCTTCAAGAAAGTAAGGACAAGTATGTCCTCAGCCTGCCTGAACCTTGTCCCCTTTCCCAAGTCCATCAGGCCCCTCTGGTTTCCTTTGTCTCTTGGCACACAGGCCTCAGTGGGCCCATACATCCAAAATCTTTCCAAGACCCCACTGAGTCCCCCCTGCATGCCACCCTCCAACTGAGAACCTGAAACCAGCCCAAACAGACCCAAGTGGGGAGCCTGTGTCTGAGCAGGCTGTCATCCCTGCTGGCTTATCATGCTTATCATGGATTATATGAAATCTAACCTTGCCTTACACTCTCTTTTAAAATTTACAATTTCTTTCCAACAATTTTCTATTTTATTTTACAATTTTTCAATAAAGGTCTTCTTAACAGTTTTTAAAAAAAGCCATTGATGGTACACTTTGGCTAGACCATATGGTATGTGAATATGTCTCAATAAAACTGCTTAATAAACAAATATAGAATTGTACCAAAATAGCCAAATCAGCAGTGGACATGTTCAGGCCATGTTGCCCACTGGGGCCTGATAGGCCAGGATCTGTTACTGAGCTGAGAACCCCTCAGGTCTTGCCTATAGCTCCACCCTGTCTCTAGCCATACTGAGAGTGGGGGGGTCTTGTTTGAAAGGAGGGGTTTCCCTGCACAAAAAAGCTCCATTACTGTGTCAAAGAAACCTTCCCTGTGGATGAACTCAGGGTCTAGTCTATCTGAAACCCCAAAGAAATCCTCTCCCCATTGCATCTTCTCATCTTTGTAAGTAAAGATTGGGCCTCATGAAGTGTGTGCCAGTGGGCACCTGCCTTGGAGGTTAGGCCATCTTTGATGGGTGAGTCTCTCTCCTTTTTATGTAAATAGGGGAGGGCCTTGTAGTTTTAATGTTACCATTGAATTGCCTTTTTTTCCCCCTGGCTTGAGAGGGGCAACTCAGGCCCTCATATTACTCAGCAATCCTTTCTCCTTGTCTTTTTTCCCCACCTGTTCATGAACATTTTAATTTTTTGTAGTTTTTGGTGACCCAGAACAAAGCTGCTTTAATATTTTTGTACAATATTATTGTTAACAATAATTTCAATTCACTTGAGTATATAAGTAGACATGTGTTTACAGGGTCATTTGGAAAGTTTATAAGAAATGGACACTGTCTTCCAATGTCCTTGTACTGTTTGGTTTTGCATTCACATGAGCAGTGTTCTCCATTCATGCCACTATTTGGCATTCTCTCTCTCTCTCTCTCTCTTTTTAAACCAGTCTCCTAATTATATTAAATCAAACCTGGCCTTACAGCTTTCTTTTAAAATTTACAATTTCTTTCAATCTCTTTTCTATTTTAATTTTTATAATTTTTCAATAAAGGTCTTTCTAACAGCTAAAAAACAAAAACCATTGAATATATACATTGGCTAGATCATATGCTATTTGAATATATTTGAATAAAACTGCTTAATAAACAATGGATGGTTCAGTAATAGCCAGAAAGAGCAGCTATCCAGCAGGGGAACCAGAGAGATTGAGAGGGGAGGCATTTCCTTGTCTGTTTTTGTTTGGGCCATGCTGGGGAGCCCCAGGGTGAAGGTGGGGTGAACCAACTCTCCACTTTGCTTTTATGTGGGCCCGCAAAGTCCACCTGGCCCAGCTAGTGAAGTTTGGGATGGGGGGGCTTTGTCTTCAGTGTGGGCTGGACTTGCACCTGCCGGTGTTAGTTGTGGGAGGGTCTCAGTGGCCAAGGCATGAGGGGGTGGGTCACGCTTGCCGGACAGGGAGGTGGCACCGTGTGCCTGTGCCAGGGTTGGGGATTGGGGGTTGGGGGTTGGGCAGGATGAGGGCAGGCCCAGCATCACACCAGGTGACCCGATCTGTTTCCCTCTTACATCTGTAGCAGTTGTGAATCATGCTCCTGGCACCACAGGTGCAACTCTATACTTTAGTTTCCTGATGAACCACAGAGCTGTCTTTTGTAGCTGCGGCCTGTGCCATTTTACTGTCCCACTGACAGTGCATGAGCATTCACGTCCTCCCCAGCACATGTCATTTTTTTTGTTGTTTTAATCTTGGCCCTTCTAGTGGGTGTGAAGTGGAGGGCTGGGTTATCTCTCTTTCTCCAAATATTTGTATCTCTGTTTATGTCATGAGTAGTGATCTTGTTTTATGAGATCCTGGGTCCAATGGTGGTCTCAATGACAGGCTGACCTGACCTCTTCAAAGAGAAACTGAACCGTGCTGGGGGTTTTTTTGCTTGTTTTTTTTTTTCTTGCTTTTTTTTTCTCCTCCTTTCTGAAAGTTGTTTGTGTGATTCAGGTGATTTTTGGAATATCTCCTCAGTCTAGGACTGTGGGTTTCTTTTAGGAAATTGTTATATTGGGGGGCGGGGTGCTGTGGCAAATTGTTTCAACTTTTAAACAATAATGGGGGATTGCTGTTTTATCCTCTGAGCCTGCTGGAGCAGCAGCCCAAACTTCCCAAATTATTGCTCTTGAACATGACTTTTGTGAGGGACATGATTCTATTAAGATGATACATTCAATTTGACCTGATAAAACACATCTATGAAAAATCTAAAGGTAATGGAGAAAGACTGAAAACTTTCCAACTTAGATTGGGAACAAGGGAAAGACATCCTCTCTCACCATTCTTTTTCAATATTGTACTAGAAGTTCTTGTGAGTTCTATAGATCTATAGAGCTAGAGAAGAAAGCCAAATGTGTATACACTGGAATGAAATAAAACTAAAACCCTCCTTATTTCTTTCCATATGACATGAATACCTATGTAGAAAGTTGCAGGGACTCTATGAAGATACTCTTAGAACTAATATGGGAGTTCAGCAAACTCTTATGCAGGAAAGAAGAAAAACACATAAAACAAAATTTCATTTCTGTGTATTAGCAATGGACACAGGACATGGGCACTGAAATTTAAAAAAAAAAAAATTTTGAATAGTGAATGATTAAATAAATTGTGGTATGTACATACCATGGAATACTAATCAGCAATAAAAAGGAATGAAGTATTGATATACCGTGAACTTGGATAAATCTCCAGAGAATGATGCTGAGGGATAACAGCCTATATAAAAAAGTTATGTAATGTATGATTGCAATTATATAACATTCTTAAAATGGAAGGAAAGGTGGAAATGGAAAATGGGTTCCTTGTCAGAGGCAGAGGATGGGAGGTTGTGGTTAGGGAAAGATGTGAGATGAGTGGTTGATGGAATTGTTTTGTATCTCAACTCTATCATTGCTAATATCCTGGTTGTACTATATTTTTGCAAAATATTACTGTGGTGGGAATTGAATGTAAATCATAATCATAAAATAAAAAGTTCAAATATTTAAAAAATATTAGGTTCAATTTCTCTAGCTGATAGGAATTTCTGCTACAGAGTTTTAATTTAATAATTACTTTTTTATTTTGAAAGAAGCTTCAGATTACATAAATGTTACATAAAAAAATATAATGGATTCCTGTATGCCCTCTTCCTCTCCCTCCCACACTTTCCCACATTAACAACATCTTTCTTTGGTGTGGTACATTTGTTACAATTGAAGAAGCCATATTAAATCATTGCTACTAACCATGGATTGCAGTTTACATTATACTTTATGCTTTGTATCATGCAATTTTGTAAATTGTGACAAAACACCGAATGGTCTGTATCCATCACTGCAATGTCATGAAGGACAAATCTAGTGTCCTGAAGATGCCCCCATATTACACCAATTCTGCCTTCTCCCATCCCTCAGAACTTCTGGTGGACACTGACTCTATATCAATGATGAGAGATATTCTGTTGCTAGAGTAATAATAAATCTATAGTAGAATAACAGTAAGTCTACTCTAGTCCATAGTTCATTCCCCAATCCTGAGGATTTTGGAATGGTGATGCCCATTCTGCTTCTAATTGAGAGGAGGCTTAGATCCCATGGGGCAGATGGATGGAGCTATCCTGCTTGTAGTTGCAGACAATCAGTTCCTTGGGATGGGCATTGTCCATCATCATCTCCTATTTTCTTGTCTTGGCCACATCCAATGAACTGGAGAGTAGGTGTTGCAACTCTGCGGAGACTCAGGGCATGACTGGAAAATGGATGGATCAAAGATTTAAGTATACCAAGTATAGTGCTAATGATGGGTTCAAATAAAAGGGGCAGAAGAGCCGTGTGTAGAGGGCCTAAAAATGAGTCTAATGTTTTTTCCCTGGGAGCATAAATTCCAAAGTCAGGCCCATTGACAGGGTGCTGAATTCCTGAATTGTCTGCCCTGCTTATAGTTTCCAGAAATCTCTAGAGACCCCAAGAGCCATGCTATTTGAGGCAATGTTTACTGTGGCAGTCAATGAGATCCTGCTGAGACTTGCATAACAGTAATTTGTTTTCCAACTCTGTAATTTTGTCATTTCAAGAGGTAATATAAATGGAATCATCCAAAAGGTGACTTTTTAAAGTTGGCTTTTTTCACTTTGCAGAGCATCCTGAGATGCATCCACAGTCTTGTGTGTATCAAGAGTTTGTGGTCTTTTTTTTTTCTTTCTGCTTCATATTTCATGGTAGGGAATGACTGCAATTTATTTAAAAGCTTAACTATTAGAGGACATTTGGGTTGTTTCCATTTGAGGGCTATTACAGATAAAGCTGATTTGAACATTCATGCTTTTTGCGTGGACATAAGTTTTTATTTCTGGCCTAAATACCCAGGAGGGCAATGGTTGTATCTTATGGTAGTTGCATTTTTCGTATAGTTATTTTTATTTTTTGGGGGGTGTGATTTTGTTTTTAAGAAATTATTTTCCAGAGTGGCTGTCCCATTTTACATTCCCATCAACAGTGTAGAAGGAATCCAGTCTGGGCATCTTCTGGACATTTGTTGTTGTCATTATTCATTATTTTATCTGTTCTAATAGGTGTGTAGTGACTTCCCATTGTGGTCTGATTTTGCATTTCCCTAATGGCCTATAGCCTAATGCCTAATAAATGATGCTATTTCCCCACTCAGGAACTCATAGCCTAGCCCAATAAAGGTTGAGAGCATGGAGGGCTGACTTGAATGCCATCTCTTAACTTTGGAAGCCTGTCCTTTTTCCAGGATTACAGCTCCTCTTCCAGACACAATGTCTCCTGTACAATTTTTATTATTTATTTGATATGTTTCCGAAGCTCTGATGTAAAATATATAGCTGGGGCTATAAATCTGGTTAGGCCTGAATGGAGCTTTGTCATTAGAGGTGTTGATGACCTTAGTGGAGCCTTGTCTCTGTTTTTCATCCATTGAATTTTACTGTCACACATGCACGCACACACATCTATACATGTGGAAGAATACATTTAAATACAAAGTAAGATGAGCACTTTGGCAACCTTGCAGAGCATGCTTCAGCTATTAGATCAAGGTAGGATAATTTTAGATAAAATGGGAGGAGTAAACTTATTTCTGGTTTATTTGCAACCACTGTACTTACATAAATGCATGGTTTGAAAAATGATAAAACATGGCACAGGGAGAAAATCCAGTGGGCATCAGAGAACATTCTTTAGAGGGCAGCCAACATAGAAGTTGCTGTGAAGGCTGGATGTCCAGGGTTTGCACCTGCCTCCAGTCACAGATTCTGTGCTTTAATCAGTCTTACACAGTAGATTTCAATTGTTTAAAGAGTACTGGTCTTTTTCTTTTTAACTAGGAACTTTAAAGTCATTTACCCATCTTTTTCCTTCCTTGTCTGATGAAGAAACACAGAGAGTTTCAGTAATTATCCCCAGACCCATGTGCTCAACAGGAGGCAGAACTGGAACTATGGAAGGGCTCATTGCATTCACCTACTCCTCTTAGACATAAAATATGCTTTGTGTGTATGTGTGTGTGTAAACAAGTTTTGAGGGGGAAAATTGATACAAGGAAAAATATCATTTAAAACTATCCTTATATGGAATGGGATACAACCATAAGAGAGGATCCTTGCTCCAAAAGATGTTAGGAACCCACAGGAAACTCGTGAAAATAGAAAAATGAAATCATGCACACTGCTAGATTTCTACTAATTTATTTCAAATTTTTGCAGAATATAAATGTGTGAACTTATTTCCAAGAATAAGTGAGCCAATCCTTCTAAACATTGGTTTCAATACGGAAATGTGTTGTATCTTTGCATCTACAGAATTGTCTCCTCTACAATGTCAGCTTCATCACAATTACTGAACACAGCAATTTGTTGAAAATAAATTTGTCAAAATCAAATTTCTGAAATCAAGCAAACTTCCACATTCACCAACATCACTGACATAAACTTATTTTTTCTAAATCATAACCCACCACCAACACATTGCAATGTTGTGAGATATTTGTCACAGAAAGAAATATCAGAGAGAGATCTGTCATAAGAGAGAAACTCAAATGTGGTCATTTTTTCACCTATCTGTGAGTGTTTGTGTGATTGAGATCATTTTTTCTTCCTTCCTTGGAATGTCTCCTGAGTCTGGGACTGAAGTTTTGTTACTGTAAAGATTTTGGTGGTTTGGGGCAGGTGGGTTTAAGATTTTACTTTTCAATTATTGCTTTGATTTCTTTCACTGAAAGGAATTTTGTATAAGTCACGGTTGGTGACATATGTGGAAAGTTTGCTACAGATTATGAGATAATATCATCAGACTATTACCAGTAACCATGATCCAGAGCATACCTGTGGCATACTTTGACTCCCCCATTATCAACATATCACAGTTGGTATAAGTGTTGCATCTGTGTCCGTTTTGACTCCTGATGAGTTTAATTTTTTCCCCATCATCATCAGTTTGACTAGTGGCTTATTCATTTTACTTATATATTTGAACCACTGCCACAAAAGAGAACTAGATTTCGTTACCCTTTTTCTAGGATAGGCTTCTTTTTTATTGCATTCATATATGTTCTTTACAACTGGGAGCTTTTATTCAAGAGTCACTCCCCATGCCCCCGGCCCCAACCAAATGGCAGCGGAAATTTTCAGGCTGCTCCCACCTGGGAGGCCCATGGTGGAGGAGAGGCAAGCTGACTCTCCATGCCGGTTGTCAGGTGCCAATAGGGGGCGCTTTTCCATGGACCCGCAAAGTCCAGGGGTAGCATGCTCTGGCTTTGCCAGCCTCCTCTGCCGGGAGCCATTTTGTAACCCAAGGCCTGATCTTCTCTGCCCTTCTTAGCATTTTTCTCCATTTTTCTTCCCTCCCTCTCTCTCCCTCTCTCTCTCTTTCATTGTTTGCTGTGGTGCCTATCAAAAGAGTGTGGACAATCACTTTTAAATGAGGAGGACTGGAGAAGAGATATATTTTGAGGTTTCTGCCTCATAAATTTATGAGTTGGCATGTTGTTATCTGTGGTAATTCATTCCATTAAGATGTAAAGAATTCTCAAATATTAATTTGATGATCATGCTGGCCTAAATGGAAATTAAATAACTAAACCAATTATTCATTTCATTCTCAGAAATTATGATGTCCAACAGTGAGGAGTGTAGTATAAAGGTTAGAATTGTTATAATTAACTTCTGTTACATTAGGAGTATTATTTACATTGGTAAGTTTTTGTTGCTCTACTATGTATTTCTTATCATGAATTATATTATATTACACCTAACCTGTACTTACACTCTCTTTTAAAGTTTATAGTTCCTTTTGATCTATTTTCTACTTCATTTTATACTTTTCCAAAACAGGTCTTATTAACAGCTTAAAAAAGAGCCCTTGGTCATACACTTTGGCTAGATCATATGGTATGTGCATAGATCTCAATAAAACTGCTTAATAAACAAATAAATAATAGTGCAGGGATAGCCATAAAGAGCAGCTAATGACATCAGGGGAAACAGAGAGATTGAGGGGAGAGGTATTTCCATGTATGTTTGCTTTTTGTTTATTAATAGTAGTATGGAAACAATGAAAAAGCTTTAATAATGGTTGAAGTGGTGAATGCACAACTATGTGATTATGCCAAGCACCGTTGATTGTACACTTTGGATAATTTGGATGTTGTGTTAATATATATCAAAAAAAATAATTTAAAAAAAAGGGTGGGGGCAAAAATTCACCAAATGTACAATATGGACTCTAGGTAGTAGGCATATTTGGATGATGCTCTTGCACAGTTTTGTAACAAATGGATCACAACCATGCATGGTGTCAGTGGAGGAGTGATTTATGGGACCCCTGTAGGATGTTATGCATGTTTATTTTGTAAGTTCACAAGTTTTACTCTACACTTAACATTTATGTGTGTTCATGTGCAAATTATATACTTCAGAAAAAAAATATTTTTTAAAAAGAGGGTGGTGATAGTCATACATGAAGGTTTTGGATTTACCTATTTCTTAAGTCAGGTCTTCCATTTTTTGCTCTTCAAAGTTGGAGGCTGTGATCATGGGTGCATAGAGATGGAGGTCTGTACACTCTGACCAGAGGATTCAGCCCTTTATCATTATGAACCATAACCCTCTGACTTCCGGTGATGTTTCCTGTTAAAGTCTCCCTCATCTGAATTTCATTGAGCTGCATAATCTGTTTTGGGGTCTGTGTTCACTTAGTGTACCTTCTCCCAGCTCTTTAAAAACAAAACAAAACAAAACAACAGAAAACTCAGCTAAACAGCTTTTTGTGTCCTGCCTGACAATGAGCAGAGCAGCAGCTATTTGTTTTTGTTTTGATTCAGAACAAATTGCTATTTGCTTGTCATTGAACTGATGTCTTTTAGTATCCTTTTCTCTACTTTTGTAGCTCCTTTTAAGTGAATATGTTATGGATGATTCCGCTTGTAGAATCTGATTATTCCCTATTAATTTGTTCCATAAGGATATTATCTCTGTTCACTTATGGGCTAAATATTCCCGTGTTGTTCACTGAGACAATACCCTGGAGACACACTGTGCATCCCTGCCCAGTTCCAGTGCAGTCACCTCCTCACTGCTTTTACCGTTTGATATTGGAGTCGGGTGGGGAGACTTCTGTGCACTTGGGGTTCCTCTTCTCTTCCTTCCCTGACTTTAGGAAACAGAAGGGGTGGGCTATCCACAGTGGGCTAAAGGAAACCATGGCTCAGACTCTGTGTACATTCCTTCCAGGCTGCCTTCTTTCACTTTGCCATAGGAATGGAAGAGTTCTTCCCATCTGAGGCGAGACAGCTCATTCCCTCTGGCCCTTGTCTTCCATGTTTGGATGGAAGACAGTTTGATTCTAGGTTGACCTGTAGAATGATGATCTGGCTCTGGTGAAGGGACCTGTGTGTGATGATTCTGAATAAATAAAACTGCTCTAAATAATTTTGGGCCAGTCTTTGTGGGGGCATCAGCTTGGAAACAACATGGGCAAATAACGAGGTGGTGTAGGATTAGATCATGTTCACCTTGGCCAGACACAGTGAAACCATCTTCCAGATTGATCGTACCGTTTTGCATTCTTACGAGACATGAATGAGTTTTTGTGCTTCCTTGTCTTCACCGGCCATCCATGGGTATGATTGGATTTTTGAATGCTTTTCATTCTATTAGGTGAGTAGGGCTATATCTCTTTGTTGAGCCTACAGATGGCTTTTCCCTATTGGGTGTGGGCAGGGGCTTTGGCAAGCCATAAGAGAGGCTTTGAAGTTGGGGGACTGTGGGGTCTGTGTGCATGTGTGTACAACACCTGGAGGAGGGAAGGAGGGAGAGAGGGAGGGAGGAGGCCATGAGATGCGGGCGGGGATCCAGCCCTGTATGTTATTAAGGGCAGTGGGAAGGGGATTGTGTAGGTTGAGAGCCGGCTGGCCCAACTGGACACAATGCTACCCCACCCCACCCCACCCGGGTCCCTCTCCTTCCACCCCCGCGGCCTTCCCTCCAGGCGTCCAGGCGCTCAAGTCCCACAGGTTCGCGGAATTCCCCTCTCTCCCGCCAGGTGGTTTCCCTCTTCCGTCCGTCCTGCCACTGGTCCTCTGCCTTGGATTCACGGAGGTCTCCCATGACATGGTGACATCGGCTTGTCTGGCCATATGTGCCCGCGTACCCGCGGAGGACCTCGTGCCAATATTTCAGGTCCCCCTCCGTCTCTGTCGCTCCTTCCTGAAGCTGAAACATCATCTTCTCTGTTTGTCAGCACAGGTTCTTCCTTCCTTGGGGCACTCCAGTTGTTTGTGTTCCGTCCGTGCAGCAAGTGATGTCATCGGTTTGTTCGATTTAGATCTAGCACTTCACTTTTTTAAAAAAAACTGGATCCACTGGTTTTAGTTTGGCTTTTTATGAGGGGAATTGAATAGGACCTGTCCCTCCTCTACTCAGCCCTACCCTCATCACCATCGCCCCGCATACACTCTGTGCACGGGTGGGCCTGTTTATGAATTCCTCTTTTCAGGCTGGTGCGGAAATCGTAGTCAGGCCCAGCTTTTACGTAGTCCTGTCCGAGGCAGGCCAGGCTTTACGAAGGGTGGACTCTTGGTGGAGCTCTTGGCCGCCCCGGCCCTTCGCTACATTCTGGTCTCGAGAGTCCGCGAGGCCATCCACACCACAGCGAGAGGATGACCTGAGAGGGTGCCTCTGCCGGGTCGGTGCGTACCCGAGTCCCAGCATTCACCCAGGCCCACTTTCACGCTTTTTCCCTCTTCCATGCTACCGCTCGGCCACCGCCTGCTTGGGGCACCACCTGAAACCCCGGAAGTTTTTCCATTCCTTGCCCTTTGATGGAACCCGAGCTCGAGCCCGTGGTCCTCAAGGACCCCAGGGGAAAAATGTCCCAAATACCCTTTCGGGTCAGTTTTGGCGGTGATGGAGGCATCAGGGCTTGCCCGGATGAGCGGCTGACCAAGCCCGAGCTACATGTTCCCAAGTGGACCAGGACTGAGCATGGAGTCTGGGCACCCAGCAGTGCGTCCTCGGCAGCCTGTGACTCGCATCTGTCCTGCTACCACTCGTGCCTGTTGTCGGGCACCGCCTGGCGGCAGCTTTTATATCATTCTCTCTGGAGCTCCAGCAAAGCCGGCACCAGAGGCAATCTGGCCTCTGCGACCGCGGCACAGTTCCAAGAGGCCGGCAGAATTGACAGGATCATTCTGGGTCGCGGCCGGGCGCCGTCGCCGAGGTCGTCTCTGGGAGATTGATCATGCAGCGCTGGAGGCGGGTGGCAGGCATCTCTCAGCCAGGGGCCTGTGTGGGTCGACCAGCACACACCGGCCTTAGCCACCACACCCTCCACCCTTCCTCCCTTGGGGACAGACGCGGGCCACCGTGAGTGACCAGGATAAGTTGTGTCACTCACGGTCTCTGCCTGTGTCCCGGAGGGCGGATGGCCCTCCCAAAAATCTTCCAAGTCCTGCTCCGGAGGCGGGAACTGGCGCGGGATGTCCGGAGAGCACGGTGGAGGGCGGAAGGGCGACCCCGGGGTCGGCACGGGGACCCCCACCCCGCTTTGACTCCATCCGCTCCGTCGCGAAGCCTTCCGTCCAAGGGGAGAGCGAGAGAGGGGTTGGACATCCCGCGGTGACCCCGATCTATCCCGGTGCTGTCAGACTGCTAGTGGGTTACATGCTGGTGACTGCTTTGAGGCACCTCATGCCCAGGTTCCCAAGACGCCCTGCCACGGAGACTGGGGCTGGTCCTCTGCCCGTGTGCGTGGATGTGGAGGAGGCCCTGCCCCTGGGTACCCTGTGCCCGTTCCCGCTCACAGGGGTGACCAGATGGCCCCAGGAGCACCAGGGGATGTGGCTATGGGATCGTCCTATGGACCAGTGGAAGCTTGATGATTCCGGGAGGTCGGCGTGAGCAGCGGATCATCCCCGCTTCTGGGCATGGTTCATTTTCTGCCCAAAATGGGCGTTTTGGGTCCACCAGATTCATGCTGACATGCTTTCCTTCGGTGGCACCCATGATTTGTGAAGGGGTTGGGATTCTGGATGCTTGTGTGTGTGCAAGGGCTCTGCGTTACCGACGGTCCACTGCCCGCCCCCATTCCTGTCTAAGCTGCCCGCTTGTTTCTGTGCATCGGCTTTCGCGCCATCCAAGCGGAAAGAAGGCCCAGGCGCTCCACCTCTGGTTTCATCACCTGAGGGCAGTGGGCCTAGGGGATGGCATTGGGATGTCTATCCCGTGCCCTACCCCACCAAAGGCATGCCCAGGGCGGCTATGACACCCCTGTTACTCGGGCGCAGAGCCACGTGTCAGGCATCTCCTCCCCGGGGCTGCTGGCTGCCTTCCCGCCCCCCGCCCCCCCCAGCACGTCCTGCAAGGATGAAATGGTCTCCCTCTGATCGCTGTCTTCGGCAGGGCCTGCGGGGCCTGCATGTGCTACATGACTGATGTGGTCGTGTTGTGCTCTGCTGGGCCTAAGCCGCGCCTGATGAGGGACCGACGTTCATGGCGAACGGGACCGCTGCCCTCGCTCTGCCTGAGGGACCCCTCGCCTCTTCCCCACCTGCTTGGCGGCACGGGGATAGGCAGGGGTGCGTATCTGGCCCTCTGACCTGAGTGGTCATCCCTCACTTGTGTCTCCTGGCTCTGTTTTATGCTCGGTCCCTCTCAGAGGCGGGGAGGAACCGTCTAGCTGTTGTGGCTCGCGAACGCGTCTTGCTGGCCCCTTGCGGTGCCCCTGGAGCTCCCTGTTGTGCCTCAGGTGCCCAAGGCTGAGCAGCGGTGTTGTTTCCGTTCCCAGCGTTTCCTTTGATCACCGCTGTGGGTGCTTTTCCTGTGTGTGCTGGAGAAGCTGGGGGATCGAAAGTGGTAAGAGGCACTTCTCCATGTGGGAGGGTGTTCGTGTGCGTCCTGGTGGCTGGATCGGGCCAGCTTTTGGCCTGCTGCGAGGGCTGTCCCATCTTGCCCAAGTTACCTGGATGGGTGCATCACGGCCCCACAACACACACACACCTGGTGTTTGCCGGAAGCTTAGTGTTGGGCCTTTCCCATGGAATGTGCGAGGGTTGCCAGGCTCTGTGTGCGGTGCCTGTGGGTGCCAGGGGCACCCTTGGGGGTCCTGTTGCGATCCAGCCTGCCACATCGAGTGGAACAGATAGGGGTCCTCAGTGATCCGCAGAGGGTCGCGAGGTGCCATGTTGAGTAGGAAGAGGGGTGTCGTTCCTCTGAGATTCTCGGGTGTCGCGGCAGAGTCCGCCCTCCCTCATCTCTGGGTTTTCTAAAAATGCCTGTGTGTAGTGGGGAAGGCCAGGAGGCAAAAGCACAAGGTCAGTGAGGCAGACGGCTGAACCTTGGGCATGAGGCAGCAGGCTCTCACCCCTGGCCACTGGGCGTTCACGATGCAAAAAGCTCCCGCCTTGCCACTACCGCAGACAACCCCCACCCCTTGCTTGGCGGGTGTCTCTGAGCGCCTTGTGTAGCCCAATGGGGGCAATTGGTGGGGGCGACCTGCCCTTGGTGAGAACCCCTTTTTTAGAGGTCTGTGAGGGTGTCTTGGGGTACCGGAACCCCAGATGCTGCCCTTCTGCGGGTAGCCACTGAGTGTTTGCGTGCATGTAGGCAGAGTTCCTCTCCTTCCTGGGAGGGGTCTGCCGGTCCCGCGGTGGGGGCCGAGCGCCGCTCTTCCCCTACCGCGAACAGCGCCTCCCAAATCCGAGTTGGGGGAGGATCCCTCTGGGCCAGCGTCTGGCCGTGTGTTCCGCGTGTGGGTGTGCATGCGGGCCCTCCCCGCCACGTGCGACCCCAGGAGGGAAGGGACCTCCGTCCTGCCCACCCTCACCATAGTCACTCTCCACCCACTCCCGGCCCTGGCCGCAGTGCCAACGAACACTGACCCCCTTCGCGCGAGGAGGATGCGTGCCTTAATCAGATCAACAGGAACCCAGAGGAGTCCCCCGAGTGCAGGGGCAGTGTCTGGCAAAAGAGGATGGTCCACTGATGGGTTCTTGTTATTGATAACTAGCCTTATGAGTCCTTGCTCTTGTAATTGAAACTTAGCCTACTGTTATGAGGTGCCTAAGGGTTGCCAACTGAGAGCCTCCTTGTTGCTCAAATGTGGCCTTTTTCTAAGAAAAACTCAGGATATGAATGCATTACCTTTCCCCAATGTGGGACATGACTCCAGGGGATGAGCCTCCCTGGCAACACCAGGGATTAATACCAAGCGCCAAATGGCAATATGACTGCAAAAAGACCTTGAATAAAAGGGGGAAAAGGTAAAGACAAATGAGTTCATGTGGCTAAGAGACTTCAAAGAGAGTCGGGAGGTCATCCCAGAGGTAACGCTTATGCACACCTCAGTAGGATCTCATAGATCACCAAAGTGCATATCACACCACACAAAGGGGCTCCTGAGGGCTCTGGAGACACCCAGGTCCTATATAAGGGGGGGATAGCTCCAGAGATTGATGCCTAATCAGTGGGATCTACTTTGGAATCTGTGCTTCTGAGAGTGACAGAGTTGCACTCAAATAATTCCTCCCTGCACATAGTCCATCAGTCCCTTCTATTCAAACTTATATGTGATGCTGGAGTTCATATGTGTACTTCCAGAGACTGGAGCCTTTGGCCTGCCCATGTGCCAGCTATGCCTGGAATCTTGGTGGAACTGCAACTCCTACTCTACAGCTCAATGGACTCACCCAAGTCACTTGGTGAGGAGACGATGATGGACTATGGCCATCCCAGGGAATGGAGAGAGCCTGCAGCTGCAGGCAGGATAATCCCATCCACTGTATCCATGGGATGTAACCCCACTCTCACTTGGAGGTGTAGTGGACATCACCATTGAAGACTCCTCAGGACTGGGGGAAGAGCTATGGACTAGAGTGGACTTAATGGTATTCTGTTGTAGACATATTGTGATTCAAGCAATGGAAGAAATTATAACAGTGAGGTGGAGCCAGTGGCCACTAGACACTTTCGGGGCAGGGAAGGGAAAAGCAGTTGTAATACAGGGTTTTTTTCTGGACTTGGGAATTATCCTGAGTGACATTACAATGATAGATAAAGGCCATTTTACATCAGCATATACCATGCAGAACTGTGTGGGAGAGACTGTGGTCTACAATGTAAACTATGGTCCATGCTTACTGGCAAAGCCCCAGGATGTGTATGTACATTGCAGGTGATGTGCCACACTATTGAAAGATGTTTATGTGGGATGTTACGGGAGGTGTGGGAGGAGGGGAATATGGGAATACCTGTAATTTTTGTGTAACATTTATGTAATCTAACTGTCTTTTTAAATATATATATTAAAAAAATAAAAACCAACCCAGTCAGCTCTCTCCCACCCCAGCTGGGGGTGGGTGCCTGTGGCTTTGGTGACTCTACGTAACCTTGGCCCAATCACATGTCCCCTGTAGTGACAACTACCCATTCGAACATCTGCGCTATCAGCTTTTGATGGTAGTTGTTGTGCCTACCATGATGACCACAAGTGACAGGGAATCAGGGTTTGATACCGGAGAGGGAGCCTGAGAAATAGCTACCACATGTAAGGA
The DNA here is from genome assembly GCA_029593785.1 of Cabassous unicinctus. Lineage (NCBI taxonomy): Eukaryota > Metazoa > Chordata > Mammalia > Cingulata > Chlamyphoridae > Cabassous > Cabassous unicinctus. Next base: position 38,511 of record JAQZBX010003160.1, read on the forward strand.
ACGCAGCAGATGCACAAATTACCCACTCCCGGCCCCGGGGAGGTAGTGACAAAAAATAATACTTGACTCTTTTGAGGCCCTGTAATTGAAATGAGTCCACTTTAAATCCTTTAACGAGGATCCATTGGAGGAAAAGTCTGGTGCCAGCAGCTGCGGTAATTCCAGCTCCAGTAGCATATATTAAAGTTGGTGCAGTTAAAAAGTTCACAGTTTGATCGCAGGAGAGGGCAGTCTGCCAGGAGGTGAGTCACTACCTGTCCATGACCCTTGCCTCTCAGCACCACCTTGTTGCCCTTAGCTGAGTGTCCCCTGGGGCCTGAAGCATTTACTTTGGAAAAAAAAAATAGTATTCAAAGGAGGCCCGAGCTGCCTGCTTACTGCAGCTAGGAATAATGGAACAGGACCGCGGTTCTATTCTGCTGGTTTTTGGGACTGAGGCCATGATTAAGAGGGATGGCCTGGGGCATTCGTATTGCACCACTGGTGGTGAAATTCTTGGACCTGTGCAAGATGGACCAGAGTGAAAGCACTTGCCAAGAATGTTTTCATTGATCATGAACGAACGTCAGAGGTCTGAAGATGATCAGATACTGTCATAGTTCCAACCATAAATGATGCCAACTGGTTGATGTGGCGGTGTTATTCCTGTGACCCGCTGAGCAGCTTCCAGGAAATCAAAGTCTTTGGGGTGTGGAGGGAGTATGGTTGCAAAGCTGAAACTTGAATTGATGGAAGCGGGCACCACTAAGAGTTGGAGTCCTCTGGTTTAATTTGACTCAACATGGGAAACCTCGCCTGGACACAGACAAGATTGACAGATGATAGCTCTTTCTAGAGTCTGTGGGAGGTGGAGCATATGGCCATTCTTAGTTCGTTATTTGCCTGGCTAATTCCGATAATGAATGAGACTCTGGCATGCTAACTAGTTACATGACTCCTGAGCTGTCAGCGTTCCCCAACTTAGAGGGACAAGTGGTTTAGACACCTGAGATTGAGCAATAATAGGTCTGTGGTGCCCTTAGATGTCTGGGGCTGCATGCACGCTACACTGACAGGCTCAGTGTGAGACTACCCTATGCCAGCAGGTAACCCGTTGAACTGCATTCATGATGGGAATTGGGGATTGCAATTATTCTCCATGAAGGAGAAATTCCCAGTGCGAGTCATAAGCTTGCGTTAAGTACCAGCCCTTTGTACACACCGCCCATCGCTACCTAACTACTACCGTTTGGATGGTTTAGTGAGACCCTGGGATCGCCCCACAGGGGTCAGTCGATGGCCCGGCAGAGCGCTGGGAAGACGGTCGAACTTGACTATCTAGAAGTAGTAAAAGTCATAAGGTTTCTATAGGTGAACCTGCGGAAGGATTATTAAAGAGAGCGTCGGCGAGATGTGCCGGAGCTCCTTCGGGGCACCGGCGAGCCTCCGGGAGAGTCTGGAGAAAGCCCGCGTGCGGGAGGGGGAAGGGCTGAGGTGTGAGCGAGGCAAAGCAGGCGCATCCTGCTCCCATTGCCGCAGCCCCAGGGATTGGCGGGACCGCGGGGGTCCCCTGCCCGACGAGGAGAGGGCCGCTTGCACTCCGCGGTGTCTCACCCTCCGTGCCGTGAGGCTGCGCGACAGGTACCCGTCTCCGCGTCCCTCTCTACGCCCCCGGGTCCTCGGTCGACGTGACCACCCGCTGGGCGCTAGCTGTGGTGCGTCTCAGGAGGGGGTGGCGGTTTTGGCGGGACCCGCGGAGACCCCGGGGCTGGTGTCCTGGGATCTTGGAGCCTTGGCTCACGCAGGTTTGCCGCCTCTCCGAACGCCTTTTGCACTGGGTGGGTCTCCGGGTTATCGGACGCCCAGTTGTCCCCCGCCACGGGCGTGCAGTTAGCGCGGTTTATGTCCCCGGGGGCCTTTGCGACGTGGGCCCAGGCCCGCGTGGAGGCAGTGGCCGGCTTCTCTCGCCGTCACCCTGTCCAGTTACCTAGCGCGTTCCAACAAGGAGGTTTAAAGACCTTTGGGGGTCACCCGTGGGGGTCCAGGAGGGTGGGACCGCGGAGAGTCGGGACAGGCTTTCGGCCAGCCCCCTCTCCCCCAGACTTCGCCTCCCAGGCCGGGGCAGAACCTCCCTGGCGCAATGAAGGTGAAGATTTAGAGGTCTTGGGGCCGAAGCCATCTCAACCTATTCTCAAATTTTAAATTTTAGAGTAAGAAGCCCAGCTCGCTAGCGCGTGGAACCAGGTGTGAAATGCGAGTGCCTAGTGTTGGGCCACTTTTGGCAAGCAGAACCGGCGCTGTGGGATGAACCAAACGCCAGGTTAAGGCTTCCGATGCCGGCGCTCATCAGATCCCAGAAAACGGGAGAGTGTAAATCTCTGGCGAGGTCATATCCATATTCGCAGCAGGTCTCCAAAGTTGAACAGCCTCTGGCATGTTGGAACAATGTAGGTAAGGGAAGTCGACAAGCCAGATCAGTAACTTTGGGATAAGAATTGGCTTCTAGGGTCTGGGTAGGTCAGCTGGGGCACACGAAACAGGGCTGGGTCTGCCCCTGCAGACCCGCTCCCATTCCATAATTGTCAAATTACAGAAGCCACCCCAAGTGTCCCTCAACCAATGGACGGATAAATAAAACATACATTTTATTTACATATACAATGGAATATTTAATGTACAATGGAATATTATTCAACCATAAAAATGAATTCATGATATATATGACAACATGGTTGAAAATGGAAGATGTTGAATAAAGACAGACACAAAAGGACAGATATTATATGACCTCACTGATTTGAAACAATTAGAATAAGCAAATTCAGAGTCAAATTCTAGAAAATAGGTTACCAGAGGATGGGGTAGTAGGGATAGGCAATGGGAAGTTAGGGCTTAAAGTATATAGAGTTTCTATGTGAAATGATGGGAATGTTTTGGCAATGGATGATGGTGATGGTAGCACAATATTAGGAATGTAAATTAACAACACTCAAACATATATCTGAATGTGATTAAAGGTGAAATGTGAGATTTTATTTACAATAACAATAAAATAATTTTTAAATCCATTGAGCTGCATGACTCAGTGAGTCCTAAATAAAATCATGGACTTTTAAATTAACCATTAAATTATAAAAACGTGCTATGAATTGTAGTAACACATACTCTACAACAATGCAAGTTTGCTGTGGTGGTGTATGAGAATCTTGTATATGTTATGCGTAACCTATAAACCCACAACTTTTCTGATAAAAAGAGCAAACTATGCAAGAACATTATCAAAATATTCCTACTAACTATAGTCCATACCTTACATTTGGTGTATTTTTCCCCCAACCCACCCTATTATTTTTAAATATACTTTTGTTAGAAATTGTGAACTTAGAAAACAATCATGCATGTGTTATGCATATTTATTTTATAAGTTCACAGCTTTTACTATACAGTTTATCTATGTCCATGTATGAATGATATACTTCAATAAAAGATATATTAAAAAAGAAAAATAAAGCATTGCTTATATTAAGCTATTTCCCAAAGCTGAAAACAACCCAAATATTCACAAACTAAGGTGGTACAATCATTTATTGGAATGCTATACAATTGACCAGCTATGCCTTTCAGCATGGAAGAATTTTTCAAAACTAATCTTGAGCAACAAAACAAGGTCTAGTTGAAACAGGAACCATGAAGCCACTAAGGCACACACTACACAAAATGTTGAACATATTTTTGGGTGATATTAAAATGTGTTAAACTTATTCACAAAATTAAGGATAGTAATTCTATTGAGGAATGAGGGAGAGTGGTATAATGTGAAGAGTTCCACAGAAGACATCAAAGATTCTCTTGTTATTTTAGTTCTGATTTGGTGAATGAATTGGACTTTGCTTTATAATTTTTCTGTCCTTGAAGTTTGGCTGATGCAAATGAGTCACAAAATTTTTTAGTTTAATTGAAACTGTAACTAGCCAAAATATAGTAGTGAATGATTATAACATTGGACAGCATAGTTCTAATGTGTCTGGTATTTTTTTCTAATAAGGAGAAAATTACCATCCCTTGTTTAAGGAGAACTCCTCTAATATGAAGAAAAAAATAGGAAAAATTAGCATGAGTTCATTATCTATAAAGAAAATATGAGAAAAAGAAGGAAATGAAGAAAAATATGAAGCTTTGTGTGAGAACACTTAATATAAAAAATTAGCACCATATTACTAAACTTAATGAAGTCACCACCTCTACAAACAAGACACAAATGTAAGAGAGTGAAGACAGCAGATGGGGCTGAAAAGGAGGTGGAGAAGGACCCAGAAGTAGTAAATGCCAAACTCAGAAAATGGTTCCCTATGGGAGAAAAGACATAGGATATGAGGAGTACAAGAAGTTCAGTTCTCTTAAAGAATTCTAGAACTATATTTAGCCCCCTAAACTATGTGAATAAAATGCTTACTTAAAAGTAAACACTAAAAACTAAAATAGCCTCATTCTGAACCTTCTTTTAAAGATAGGAGTCCCCTTGACCTTGTTCCTCCCAGAAGCACTCAAGCCACTGCTCACTGTCTCCTTTTTATGGAAGAGCCAGATCCATTGTTAAAAAGGGCCCATGTAAATATCTGAACTCCCTCTGTAGTCTACTCCCTTTAGACCACAATTCCTGGTTCTCCCAGTTGTGGCTGTTTTCCCCCTGATGTTTGCAAGCTCTGATGCCCAAGACCCATGTCTCTCTGTCCTGGATCACCAGAACACTCCTTCCAGGGCCTGGCTGATACTTTGACTCCATTTCTCACTGATCAGATTCATCACATCTGGGCATCTGCAATACCATTTTTTAAAAATGACAACTTTTATTGCTTACCAGAGGCTTTTATCATCAATACACAGTTCTGACTGCAATATCGTCTTTGGATTACTCAGGATGGGGAGGTGGGGGAGGTGGGGGAGGTGCTTTTATCAAGAGAACTCTCATAAGCTTAAATTCACTTATTACATGTTACATATATTCAGTCTCCTGATCACTTACAAACTTTATCACAATTTCTTTTACACAAATGTCAAAATTGCTTTCAACAAATCTGAGTGTCTTAATTACATGTCTTAAAAACATGTCTTAAGTTTCACCTTAAGATAAATAAAAATGACAGCAGTAATTTTGTCTCTAAACCCTACAGATCAAAATGAGACAAATACAAAATAAAAAATATCATTGTTGTATGTGGTTCCTTTTAGTATTTTACCCCCTCTGATTCATATGGGGGCAATTTTGAATTCCCCTTTCCAGACTAATTTGAGTTTGAATCATGGTTTAAACATGGTGGTCATGCTGAAATAAGCTGTTTGCTACATTGCTAAAATGTAATTTTGGGGTTTCCTAAACTGTGGTGGTCAGGGTTATAGATCAATGTACATAAAATTCATTAAGTATTCCATAAGTTTTCAGTGAAGAAAACAGCAAAAGCAAGAGGAAAGTGTTAGGCACAAGGTTTGCTAGCTATAAATTTCAAAAGATTTTTTTTAAATGTGTGAATTTCTAGGAGTAATTAACAGTTTAGTGGAGAAAATAATGAAACTGACTGTATTAGTCAGCCAAAGGGGTGCTAATGTGAAATACCAAAAATGGGTTGGTCTTTATAAAGGGTATTTATTTGGGGTAGAAGTCCACAGATACCAGGCCATAAAGCGTTAAGTTTCTTCTCTCACCAAAGTCCATTGTCACGTGTTGGAGCAAGACAGCTGCCAACGTTTGCCAGGGTTCAGGCTTCTTGGGTTCCTCTCTTCCCGGGGCTGCATTTCTCTCTCTGGGCTTAGCTCCTTTGGTTCCTTCATAAGGTCAGCTGTAGACTATCAGGCAAATGGCTCACTTCTCTTCTCCTAGGGCCTTTTCTCCAATATCAAAACTGCTTCTCAAAAACTGCTACTCAAAACTGCTTCAAGTCTGTTCTTGCCATGCCTTTTATATTTGATTACCCACCCACCAAGGGGTGGGTCTCAATGCCCTACTGACATGGCCCAGTCAATGCCTCAATCATAACTCAATCATGTCCAGATTAACAGATCAGTTTACAAGCATGATCTAATTATATTTTTGGAATTCATAATGACATCAAATTGCCAAATGGCCACACTGACAAATTCCACAAATAATTTTTTTTCTCTTTTAGTTCCTTGGGTCCTTTGAAATTTTTATACTTTTTTGTGGTCTTTAAGTCCTTAAATAATGTTGAATTATAAATAGCTACACAAGTAAATGAGAGGTTTTTGTCCTGGATCACTTTGATTCAGCTTGTTAAGGTTTAAATCCATATAATAGACTCTTTCCTGGTTTTGCATGTTCTCATTCCCAGAGTATACTGCCTTTGTTTGCATTTGAAGGTAACACTTGTTGAAACTACAGGAGAGAAAGAAACAAGCTGTAAAGGTGGGAAAGGGGAAGCTTGTCCTTCTTGCCTTCAGAAATCAGTGACATACACAGAACCCATATTTTCTGAAACTTTATCTTCATTATAAAGCTGTTTGATTCCACCATAGAAGTCATCCACTTCCATTTCCTCTACTTTGCATTTATCAGATGTGTGTTTGTTACTCCCACTTGCAGCTGGGCAATGATCATAGAAGACTTCTGTATCTCTGACTGGCACTTCTCATTTACTATTGCCCTTGGAGAAATCTGGGCCTGAGACAGAGGAGGGGTGTAATCTGAACACTCCTTTGTCAAAAGTCACTAAGGTATCCTTGAGGGGACCAGAAACATAAGTGGGGTTTTAGAGGCAGGGAAGACTGCCTGGAAGAAAGGTGCTGTGCCACAAGCTCCTGACAGTGGGTAACTGGGAGCTGTCCAGCTGTGCTTCCTGAGGCAGTTCAATTGTAAAAGAAAGCCAATCAGGAATGAGTTTCTCCAGAGCAAGCATGGATCCCTTTGAACTGTAGAAGTTAGTTGCAGACCAAGCATTTATGTAGTTACTTGGTAAGGATAGCAAAATGGTTGATATGGGCACAATTTGGGCAAACCAAAGAGTATTTGAAGCCTAGTTGATGTTGAAATGGCATGGAAAATATGAAGAAAAGTCAGTGGTGTAGCTGTGTGAAGATCCCAATTCCCAGAAACTGTCTCTTAAATACCCCTCAACAATCTTGGCAGCTAGGGAAAAATAGCCAATTGCAATACAACTCAACTATGTTATTTAGTTAGGTCAGTAAAAAGAATTTATTTGGGAAATGTGGGAAAGAACAGAGCTTGCTGAGAAATGGGAGAGAAAGATGGAAATACACACCAAGGTTTGGTGCAGGCACTCCTCTCTAGGCAAAGAGTGAGCTCTGCCTCGTGTGATTACCTTTTAAGCTGTTAATTATTCCTCCCCCTTCTCAAGGGGATGGGCCTCAGCTGTTATTTTTTACCCCATCAATAGTGGGGGCAAATGATGAGTCCTGTTTGGAATATCTGGGGCCAAGTGGAGGTTCTTGGAATGAGAAACTGGGACCTCAAGTTTACACTCAATGTTCCAGAGTGCTCTGGCAGTCATGTTGTCTGTTGGCCATGTGGTCTGCCAGTCATTTTTGGCTTACCCTGTACAAACCTGCCTCAACTATCCCCTCAGAGATTTCACACCCTTATTCTTAAGGGGGTGATGATCATTCTTCTGTAGTTACTTCCTGCTGTTATGGCAGTAGTCCCTGCCTTACAAGTCATAAACCTCTCTGGCTATTGTGTTGAGGTTGAGGAAAAGATAGGTTTGGCACTGTGGTTGGAACTGGCTGAAATCCCTGTGTGACTAATATCTTGTTTTGGAAAGGCACTGATTCTGGAAGAAATAAACTTGGAATTTTGAAGATACATGACCCCACTAAAAAGATAAAGAAGATGATGGTAGTTGGGCCCCAAAAGGAGCAAGCTATGACACACTGGGCCATGAGAGTGAAAAAGGCCAGGTGTTTTTAGGGGTTGCATCCCCTTGAAATGGGTGGGATTCATCTAACAGGTTTTAAATGCTGTTTAGAACTAGTCTAGAGTGATTTATATAGAAACAGCATTTTTTTTCTTGTGATATAGGCATGTCACCCCATGTGCTGCTGTTAACATGTTCAGGCCTCTGTGCTTTTGCAGTACCACAGCAGCAAAGAAAGTCCATTTGAGGTCTAAGAGCCTCTAAGTCACAGCTAGTTCTTCTTTGCTTTAGGGAGAGATTGTAATAGATAATAGGGTTTGTTATAAATTGCCAATACCAGTTTTCTAAGGTGGTGGTTATGCCTGAGATAGCTAAGAGGGGGATGAAAAGAGGTAATTACACTTTTAGTTATTGTATAGGGAGAAACTACAGGAAATGAGAGGGGACAAGATTTCTTATGGGGTGTCTGGTTTGCCTTTCCCATAGCAATAGGTGTTTGGGCTAAAGTTAGAGGGAACAGCTGGCTTTGACACAGACATTACTTAGCTTTGTCTCTTGAAGAGGGTATTTCAGGTCATCCAATGACTAGCATTTGTACATCCTATCAAGTGTTTCTGGTAAACTGGCAATTCCTTGGGCAGATGGCTTCACTTGGGTTAAGTATGCCCAATTCCTTTAACTTTAACAGCTGTGGGAGTGATCAGAACCACAGAGTCAGGTCCTTTCCATTTTGGCTCTAAGGGTTTTGGCTCTAATGGAGAGTGAGTTCTGGTCTGCCAGGTTTTGATGAGAACCTGGTTTCCAGGGCCTGGTTGAGGAAAGGTACCCATAGACCAATTTGAAGGGGCTAAGCTGAAGTGGGTCCTAGCCACCTCATTTGCCATTTTCCTTCTGGTGGGAAAATGCTTAGCCCTTGCAGGATGGCATGTGGGACTGCCAGTCCTCTCCAGGCTATTAACTCAAGTATTTTTGAGTGAGGCTTTACCATAGCTAAAAAGCTGTCAAGAAGACAGCTAACCAGATGTCTCTGGGGAAAGATTGATATGGTACTTGAGTTTGGTCAGGCAATGAACCACTTTTTCTCTCTGGGATGGAGAAATATTCTGATTTTTTGGCATTTTGCACACTTTCACCTTCCACATCTGGGCTTCCCTAGGTTGTTGTCTTTTCCAAAAGTAAAGATAAATTCTGGTTTTCAAAAAGGTCCTGGAATCTTCATGAAGATGGATCTGCCTGCCACTGAGCTTGATGCCTCTACCATCTCCTCCTCTTCCTCCTCCTCCTCCCTGGCAGAGCTGATGTAGGCCTCACAGTGGTGACACAGGATCATTCCCCAGCCTACTACCACTTCATTTTCCTTAGGACATGGTGGGGCATTCAAGATGTGGTCCAAGCCAATGGAGGTAGGAGAAGAGGGGGAGCAAGGTTGGGGTCACTGGCATTGGGGCATGAGCATGAGGCATGGTTGCAGCTAGTGGGAAGGTCAGCAAGTTTGTTCCATGATCTTGGACCTAAGGCCACCATTGCTGATCCTACTCCAATTGCCACCCCTTGTGCACAGCTAGGAAGGGGTTCCTGAGGGCTAGAGAGGGGTGGGAAAGGAGACCAGCTCTGTCCCATCCTAGAGAAGTATCTGCCCAGGGGAAATGGTGAAAGGGGGCCTGTATTAGTCCACCAAAGGGAGTGCTGATGCACAGAACCACAAATATGTTGGCTTTTAAATAGGATATTTATTTGGGGTAGAAGCTTTCAATTGCAAAGCCCTAAAGTGTCCAACTCAAATTACCACAAGAGGTACTTGCTCACCCAAAGTCATTTGCCATGTTGAAGAAAGATGGTGGGCAATGTCTCTGAGTGTTCAGCCTTCCTTCTTCCCTCTCAGACTCTGTGGTACCAACTTCTGATCTCACCTCTGGGCTAGAGGGCTTGTCTCTGTCACCAAAGTATATTTCTTCCCAGGATCAGCTGCAACTGTAGTCTATCAAGCTCATCTCTCTTTCCAGGGCCTCTACAATCTATATGGCTTTCTTTCTTTTCTGCTGTGTCCTTTGTCTGTGTGAGTGTCCACTCACCAATGGGGTGAGGACTCAACATCCCACTGATGTGGCTGAATCAAAGCCCCAATCTTAATTTAGTCAAATAAAAGTGAAACCCCTGAATCCAATACAATATGGCCGGAGGAATAGACCAGTTTACAAACATACACCAATATCTATTTTTGGAATTGATAAATAATATAAACTGCTGTAGGAGTATATTAGTCAAGGGTTCTTTAGGTAAACAGAACTGACAGGAGATATCTGTAAATAGTATGAGATTTTACAAAATTGTCTCATGCAACTGTGGGGAATGCAAAAGTCCAAATTCTGTAGGGACTCGGATGAAGGTCCTCAGTGAGTTCCCCAGGAGATACTGGCTCCCTGAGGTAGAGATGGGAATTCTCTGCCTGAATGTCCAAATCACTTCCCCTTTTTAAGGCTTTCAACTGTTCACTCATTGCTGAAGACAATCTCTTCAGATTGTAGATATAATCAGTCAAAAATGCAAACAACTCGCTGATGTTTAATGTCAATGAAATGTCCTTGTGTTACAATTAGCCCAGTGCTTACTTGACCAAATAACTGGGCACCACTACTGGCCCAAGTTGACACATTAGCATAATCATCACAGCCCACCCCTTGTCAACTTGGCAGCATTACACATCATCTTAAAATATTCTTAATCTCTAAATAAACAATAACAGACATGTGTATATTTATGTATCAGCTAACAATACACAGCTGTCTTTCATACAAACAGAAATGCACTAAAGTCCTCCAGAATAGGGTGCAAGTCCTTGGGTAATATTTGCTCTTAAACTTGACATCCTTAAATACTATGGCATGAAACTAATACAACTTATGCCATATGATAAGAGGACATAAGTGGTATTATGTTTGTTTTATGTACTTTTACAAAAGTACTCATAACAAAAATTCATGACCATTCCCTTCCTCATTACTGTAATTGGTCACATGATCAAAGTTTGTATTTAGCACTACCTTCTTCTGTTACCCATTCCATGTTCCCTTTACCCTCAGCAAGCACCTCAGTTGGTTGTGGTTTTTTGCCTGCTGGGGTAACCCAAATATTCTTCCTGAAGATTTTGGGCCATTGTTAGCCTTGTCTCAATTGGGTTGTTGTGGTTTTTTATTGACTTTAATTTCAGGGCATGGTAGTTTTTGCTAAGACACCCTAGGAGATCTCCAGCATTGCAGACAAATTCTTCTTTACCTCCATGTATAGCTGCAATCCTATTTCCCCTTGATAGGATCAATCACACCAGCCAGTACAGTAATTCCCTTCTTTGCCTGTTGACTTAGAGGTGTGAAGGGCCCAAAGTGGCCAGGTGGCACTCTCAACTTCCAGTTCAATGGAATTGTGTTTCTTGGTTTTGGAACTAAGACATATATACCAGCAGAGTTTAAGTTTCCAAAGACAGGAAGCAAAAACTGTCCTAGTTGTACCACTACGGGTAATAGTGAATGGCGCCACTCTCATTTCCAACCCTTGATTCCTGGATCCATGAATCCTGGCTATGGGAGAAAGAGCACCATACAGTTGATGTTGATTTAGAGGATACAAAGGCTTTGGAGAACATCGCCCCAGGCCTGCAATGATTTGTCACTTAGTTAACACCATCATTGAGTCTTCAAAGGCCATTCCACCAATCTAACTGCTTTAGGATGATGGGGAACATGATAAGCCCAGTAAGTTCCAAAAGTATGTGCCCATTCTCATGTGTGATTTTCTGTAAAGTGGGTTTTTTGGTAAGTAATGCTGTGTGGAATACCATGGCAGTAGATAGGACACTTGGTAAGTACACAGATGGTAGTTGGGGAAGAAGCATTGCATGCAGGGAAGATAAACCCACATCCAGAGTATGTGTCTATTCCAGTTAGAAAAAATTGTTGCTCCTTCCATCATCTACATGGTCCAATGTAGTCAACCTTCCACCAGGTAGCAGGCTGATCACTTTGGAGAATGATACCATAACAGGCTGAGTGTGGGTTTCTGCAGCTGACATATTAGGCACTCAGCAGTGGCTATAGCCACTTGGTGAGGGGAAGTCTGTGTTGCTGAGCCACACATAAACTCCATCCCAACCACCATGGCCACTTTGTTTTTGAGCCCATTGAACAATGACAGGAGGGCCTGGGGAAAGAGGCTGACTGTTTTGCACAGAACTGAACATCTTAGTCACTTGATTATTAAAAACTTCCTTCACATACACTTTATGGTGAAGTGCTCCTGTGCACACCCAACTCTATGGTTTGATGGATCAGAAAACACTCAGCTCACAATAGGCAGCTCGGGTCTCAAGGTTACTTGGTGGCCCATGGTTAAGCATTCTGTCTCAATTAAGACCCAGTAGTAGTCCAAAAGCTGTTTCTTAAAATAAGAGTAGTTATTTGCAGAGGATGGCAGGACTTTACTTATAAATTCTAAGGAGTGATTTTCCTATAGAGACCTGCCAAAGACTCCAAACAGCATCTCTATTTGCTACTGACACTTTCAGCATCATTGGATCTGCTGGATCTTATGGCCCAATTGGCAGTACAGCTTGCACAGCAGCCTGGACCTGTCACAAAGTCTCCTCTTGTTCCAGTACCTGATCAAAACTAGCAGCTTTTCTGGTTACTCAGAAAATGGGTCAAAGTAGCACATCCAAAAGGGGACTATTTTCTCCAAAATCCAAACAGGCCAACTAAGTATTGAGCCCCATTTTTGGCCACAGGAGGGGCCAAATGCAACAGCTTTTCACTTTAAAAGGGATACCACAACATGCCCCACACCACTGGACATCTAGAAATTTCTGCACAGGTTAAATAGAGTTAAATGTGGATGTGGTGGGGATCACCCCATTTGCATTCTTCAAGTCCTTGATTGTGGCACTGATCTCTGCAATACCTTCAGGAATTTGGTACTTTTTGAGTTACTATTGTGTTTTGTAGGGGCAGTTCTAGTGGCTTCCACTTGTTAACCTGTAAAACACTGGTAGGTATCTTTGTGGAAAGCTGAGAGGAAGATATTCAGGGTAAATTTCTGAGCAGTGTAACAGAGGCCTTCCCCAAGAGGACCTGGCCTTCCCCTCATTTGAGGGACTCTGGGTCTGTAAACTGCCTCAAGTCTGGGAATTGATTAAGGGGCTGTGACTCTGTTCCTGTAATTCAAGTAAGGCTTTTATTCACTCAACAAAAATGCTTTTGCTTATACAGATGAAGTAGGAATTTAGTAAACTGCCCATCTGTTTTACTTCTTGCTTCCCCCATGATCTGTTAGCCAAAGCCGTAGGTCTATGAGACTCAGACTATTTTGAATGTTCCTTTTAGTCTGCTTTTCATTGTGACTCCTACCCAGGATCCAATCACCCCCATAGTGTTTAAGGATCCTGGTTTTGTGATAGCAGTTTCTACAGTAATATTTAATCTACAAAGAACAACCACAGTACTCTTCAGGGAAGAGGGAATTAGTTTCACAAATTTGTTCCTCACAGTCCTGGTGAAAAGTGTGTCATCTAAACAACCACAGGACTCTTCAAGGAGATGGCTAGACTCACAGATTTATTAGTCACAGTCCTGGTGAAAGTTGTGTCCTCTGGAGTGAGTGGGCATGTCTTAGATGGTAAATATACTCTAAAATTCCAATCTCTTTAAACCTTTGGATCCCCTCATTTATACTAGGGCAATTCTAGCATCTCAACCTTAGGCAAAGTTAGATATCTTTTGTCCATGTTTCAGCTAGCCACCCAAAAAATTGTTAGAGCCCTTTCTAACCCCTTGAGCTACAACATCGAATCCAGAATATCTGCATAGTGGGCCCATATCAATAAATTTAGCCTGATTAAACTTTATGTTCCTTCCACCATTAACCCACACCCTTAAATCTATTCCCACACACACATTCCCCTGATTTCTGTCTATATAAATTGTAAAACTCTTGCTGTTCTTTTGGAGTATAACATAATTCCTCATGTACTTCACCTTTGGAGACTTGTGAATTTTGTCTAGTTATAGGTCTTAGAAAAGAGGGGTGTTGGGGTGGGTAGCAGGAATCATTAGAAGTGTCTTGCATTGTGGTTTCATCTGGTGAGACAGGATTAATATTTTCAGGTGGGGATTGATTTGCTGATTCCTTGGGAACATCTGCAGATTGGGTGTTGTCTCTTCAGGGCAGGCTGGAGGTTGTGTGGTCATATGCTCAGAGTGGGAAGGTGTTTCCTCAGGGAAGACCATTACAGGCTTATCTGGTAAGTATCAGCAGAATTTAGAGTTTCAAGGGTTTCCACTGCCATCATCATAAACCCATATCTGTCCATCCATATCTTCAGATTTCCACTCCTTTCCAACCAATGCCCTCATTTTATCATCAGACACCCTACAAGGTTGAGATTTTAGTTTCCTTTGTAACTCTACTACTGGTGCTGATTTTCAGAAATCTAAAGTCTGTGGCTGCAGAAAACAAGGTTTCACATGATTCATGTGATGCTGAAGATTTCAGCTTACCCCTTTCTTTTGAAACTGTAGCTAGCATATTTAGGAAGAGCCAATCAATATCATCATATTTTTTAATTCCCAAAAGTCTGTTTAGGCATCAAAATACTCTCACCCAGATTATTTTGAAGTAGTCAAATCCAGTGTTAATATTTTGTGATCTCTTGCCAGCTCATGCCATGGACTGTCAATGGCCTCTTGATCATTGGCACCATTACTGCCTTTGAATTTAATCATAGTAGAGTTCCAATTGCAGAAATAACAGAACCTGTTAAGAAATCCCATTTTTAAGATTCTGATTCTTAATAACCACTCCTTGTACCCAGCTGTTTTAGTCAGAGTTCTCTAGGGAAACAGAACTGTCAGAAGATATCTGTAAATAGTATGAGATTTTATAAAATTATCTTACATCACAATGGGGATGCACAAGTCCAAATTCCATAGGGCAGGCTTCAAGCCAAGGACTCAGATGAAGGTCCTTGATGAGTTCCCCAGGGAAATGCTGGCTGTCTGTGGTAAAGCTGGGAATTCTCTGCCTAAATGCTAAATCACTTCTCGTTTTCTAATATAATAAATTTTATTTTAAAAGAGGTTTTAGATTACAGAAAAGTTACATTGAAAATAAAAGAGATTCCCATATGCCCCACCCCCATCCCATATCTTCCCCTATTAACAACATCTTACAATAGTGTGGTACATTGTTAAAATTAATGAATAAATATTGAAGCATTGCTACTAACTAAAGTCTACAGTTTACCTTGTGGTTTACACTTAACTCCAATGCCCAAAAATGTTCCATCTATTATTCCCTCCCTCTCCCCTCAGAACCTCTCAAAACCTCTACTTTTATATTAATGTTATATGTTCTCCTGTTACTACAATATTAAGTTTACTTTGTCAATGGTTGCATTCCCCCTTTATGTTTGCTCATTCCTCAAACTTGAGGATTTTGGAATGGTGGTGCATGCTCTGCCTCAGATTGAGTGGGTACTTAGATGTTATGGGGCAGATGGAAGGAACTGTTTTGTTTGCAGTTGTAGAAACTCTGGATTTTTGGGGGGTGGGGGTTGCCCATCATCATCATTTTGTTTGTTGTACTGGGCAAGTCTGATGAACTGGAGAGTAGGTATTGGCCACAACTCTTCTGAGATTCAGGGCTCAACCAACATATGAGCAGACTGCAGATTTAAGTCTCTGAGACATATATTTAATGGATATAGTGCTAATTATAGGCTCAAATAGAAGGGGTGGAAGAATCATGTGTAGGGAGATTATAAATGAGTCTTACTCTGTTAAAATGGGGAAATAAGTTGTCATATATTCTAAGGTAAAGCTCTCTGATACAGTGCTGATTTCAAGGGGTTGTATGCCTTGCCTATAGTGTCCAGATGGCTCTAAAGCCCTCAGGAGCACCCATATTTGAGGCTTTGCTTACAAAGGCAGTTAGTGAGATCTGCCTGAGACATGCATAATTATAACCTCTGGAATGATCCACCAACTCATTTTTTTAAAGTAACATTTTATTTTTTAAGACATATTTTATTTATTTCTCCCCACCTCCTTGTTATTTTGCATTTGCTGTGTCTGTTGTGTGCTGGTCTTTTTTTAGGAGGCCCTGGGAACTGTACCCAGAAAGTCAATCACTCTGCTCCCTGCTTTGTTGTGTTTCTCATTATCTTTTCCTCCTGTCTCTTGTGTCAGCTCGCTGTGCTTGCCCATCCCATCAGCTCACTGTCTTGCTCATCTTTAGGAGGCACTGGGAACTGAACCCAGGACCAACCATGTGGTAGGCTGAAGCCCAATTGCTTGAGCCACATCCTCTTCTCCTGACTCATTTTGAAATCTTTTAGTCATAAAAACTCTTGTATTTTATGTTTCGCTCTTTTGGTCAATGTCTTTTTCCAAAATGCACCACTGGTTGGTGCTTGGTATTAATCCCTTAGTGCTATGGAGGGTAGTCCCCAGAAATCATGTGTCATGCTGTGGGGGGAGGTAGTGTGTTTTTGAAGATGCCTTAAAGTAACCAGGAGGTAATTTTTTGGCCAATAGTTATTATTGGGCTAATAAGGTCAAAGTTACATGAATTAATATTGAGGGCTTGGCATATTGGTCTGTTATCTTTTATTAGGCACTGCCTATATACTCAAGCCATTCTTGCCCCTCTGAGAATGTAGCAGGACTCCCAGTCTGGGAGTTTACTATTCTATTCTTTACTATATGGATCTACACCCATTGAGATAACACCCTATACTATGGAATATCATAGTAACATGCCCCAATTGCACCCTTCCTCACACATCTCCACACTGCTGACATCCTGTATGAGTACCCTTTCTTGCCATGTTTGCCAACATTCACACAGTTGTATATTTAACCATCTTCCCAAGTTAACCTGTTCCTTCTTTCAGTCCTCCCCACAGTTCCATGGATAGCCCAACCCACCTCCCAAATACACTTACACTCACTCTCTAGCACCTTGACCCCACTCACATCCCTGCACCCCCATCACCCCATCCACTGCCAAACAACCCTCTTCCACCTTATAGACCAGATGAAGCATCAGCTCACCATTCTCTACTCCCTTTCTATCTCTTGGTCACCTATATTCCAGACTCTATCTGTGAGTTTCCTCAATATCCTTAGGTCACATAAGTGAGATAATGCAATATTTGTCCTTTAGTGACTGGCTTTTAACTTCACTCAACATAAGGACTTTGATTGGCTTTTAACATAAGGACTTTGAGATTCACCCATGTTGCATGTATCAATACTTCATTCCTTCGTACAGCTGAGTAATATTCTATTGTATGTATACATCACATTTTGTTTATCCATTCATTCTTTGATGGACACTTGGGTTGCTTTCAACTTCTGGAAACAGTGAATATTGCTGCTATGAACATTGTGGTGCATATATCTGTTAATATCCCTGGTTTCAATTCTGGGTATATACCTAGTAGTGGAGTTGCCAGATCATGTGTCAGTTCTATACTTAGCTTCCTGAGGAACTGCCAAACCATTCTCCACAGTGGCTGCACCATTCTACATTCATTGCCCCCAGCAGTGGATGAGTGTACCCATTCTTACACATCATCTCCAACACTTGTAGTTTTCTATTTTTAATAGCAGCCAGTCTAATAAGTGTAAGATGAATCTTATTGTAACTTTGATTTGCATTTCCCTAATAGCTAGTGTTGTTGAGCATCTTTTCCTGTGTTTTTAGCCATTTATATATCCTCTTTGGAAAAGTGTCTATTCAGATCTCTGCCTATTTTTAAATGTTTTTTTGTGTGTTTTTATTTTGGAGACATAAGATTTCTTTATATATGCTGGATATTAGAACCCTATCATATGAGTGGTTGTCAAATATGTTCTCTCATCAAGTAGGATGCCTTTGCACTTTCTTGACAAACTTCTTTGAAACAAAGTTTTTTTTTAATTTAGAGGCAGTCCCATTTATCTATTTTTCCTTTCATTGTTCACAATTTGGGTGTAAAGTTTATGAAACCACTTCCTACTACAAGATCTCATAGTTGCTGCCCTACATTATCTTGTAGGAGCTTTATGGTCTTGGCTTATATTTAGGGTTTTGATCCATCTTGAGTTATTTTTGTATAGGTTATGAAATGGTGATCTTTTCTCATTCTTTTGGATATGGATATCCATTTCTCCAAGCCCCAGACTATTTTGTCCCAGTTGAGTGGGCTTGGTGACCTTGGCAAATATCAATTGATTGGATGGGTCTGTATCAATTCCATTGGTCAGTATATTTATCCTTGTGCCAATACCATGCAATTTTGAGTATTGTAGCTTTATAGTATGCTTTAAAGTCAGGTGGTGACATTTCTTTTAATTTTGTTTTTCCTTTTCAAGATGTTTTTGGCTATTTGGGGCCCTTGCCTTCCATGTAAATTTTATAATTGACTTTTCCAGTTCAGTAAAAAGTGCTGTGGCAATTTTTATTGGGATTGCATTAAATCTATCAATCAATTTGGGTAGGATAGACATCTTAATGATATTTAATCTTCCAAAGCATGAACATGGAATAATCTTCCAATTATTTAGGTCTTCTTTGATTTCTTTTAACAAGTCATGTAGTTTTCTGTGTACAAGTCCTTTATGTCTTTTGGTAAGTTTATTCCTAGATATTTTATTCCTTTAGTGCTATTGTAAATGGAATTTTTCTTGATTTCCTCCTTGGGCTGCTCATTTATTATTGAATAGGAATGCTACTAATTTTTGTTTGGTGATCTTATGACCCACCACTTTACTGAACTTGTTTATCAGCTCTGGAATTTTTGTTGTAGTTTTTTTTTTTTTTTTTTTTTTTTTTTTGGCTTTCTACATATAGAATCATGTCATCTGCAAATATTAAAAGCTCTACCTTTCCAATTTGGATTCCTTTCATTGCATTTTCTTGCCTAAAAGCTTGAACAAGTACTTCTAATACAATGTAAAATAAAACAGTGAGCATCCTTGTCTTGTTTCAGATCTTAGAAGAAAAGCCTTTCACTATCGTGTATGATGTTACCTGCATGTTTTCATATATGCCCTTTATCATGTTGAGTTTTCCTTCTTGTCAAATGATTTTTTCGGCAACAATAGGGATGATCATGTGATTTTTGTTCTTTTGTTCTGTTAATGTAATGTATTACATTGATTGTTCTTATGTTGAACCATCCTTGCATACTAGATCATAGTATATAATTCATTCAATGTGTTGTTGGACACAACTAGCAAGCATTTTGTTGAGGATTTCTGCATCTAAGTTCATTAGAGTGTATTATCTGAAGTTTTCTTTTCTTGTTGTGTCGTTATGTTCTTTGGAATTAGGTGATGTTGCCATCATAGGTAATGTTCTATTTTTTTGGAAGAGTTTAAGCAGGATTGGTGTTTCTTCTATCTGGAATTATTGGTAATATTCACCTGTGAAGCCATCTGGTCCTGGGCTTTTCTTGGTTGGGAGATTTTTGATGACTAATTCAATCTTATCACATATTATTGGTCTGTTAACTTTTTCTATTTCTTCTTTTGTCAATATTAGCTGCTTGTGTGTTTCTAGAAATTTGTCCATTGTATCTATATTCTCCATCTTGTTGGCACAAAATTTTTCAAAGTATCCTCTTATGATAGTCTATTTCTGTGGGATCATTGGTGATATCCTCTGTCTCATTTTTTATTTTATTTATTTGCATGTTATTTCTTTTTTCTTTGTTAGTTTAGCTAAAGTTTTGTCAATTTTATTAATCTTCTCAAAGAAACAGCTTTTGTTTTTGTTAAAATTTTCTAATTATTTTATTATTCTCAATTTCATTTAGATCTCCTATATTCTTTGTTAATCCCCTTCCTTCTGCTTGCTTTGTGATTAGTCTCTTCCTCCATGTGTGCAGTTAGGTCTTTGATTTTAGCTCTTTCTTCTTTTTTAATATAGGCATTTAGGAGTATAAATTTCTCTCTCAACACTGCCTTTACTGCATCCCATGAGTTTTGATATGTTTTTTCTCATTTTCATTCAGTTCAAGGTAGACACTGAATTCTTTTGCAAGTTCCTCTTTGACCCACTGATTGTTTAAGAGTGTTATCTTCTATATATTTGAGCCTATTCTGGTCCTCTGCCTCTTATTAATTTTCAGCTTCATTCTGTGTGGTCAATGAAATTACTTTGTATAATATCAATCTCTCTGAATTTTTCTGATACTTGTTCTGTGGCCTAACATGTAATCTATTCTGGAGAATGATGCATGTGTGCTCAAGAAGAATGTAAGTCCTGGTGTATTGGGGGTAATGTTCTGTATAGGTCTATTAGGTTTAAGTCCTCTAAAGTATTATTCAAGGTCTCTCTTTCTTTATTAACCCTCTTTTGAGATGTTCCATCTAATAGTGATAATGGTGAATTAAAATCACCCACTATGATGGTAGAGGCATCTATTTCTCCCCTTCATTTTTCCATTTTTCACCTCATGTATTTTGGAGCACCCTGGATAGGTGCATAAAATTGGTTGTTCTTTCTTCTTGATAAATTATCCCTTTTATTAATATATAGTGCCCTGGTTTGTTTCTTACAATTTTCTTGTTTCTTACAAGTGTCTTTTGTCTGATATTAGCATAGCTACTGTTATTTTTTGCATGTAAAATTATTTTCCAAACTTTCACTTGCAGCCTTCTTCCATCCCTGGGTCTAACATGAGTTTCTTGTGGACAGCATATAGATGGGACATATTTCCTTATCTATTTTGCCAATCTGTGTCTTTTCATTGGGATGTATACTCTATTAATGTTCAATGCATTACTCTCAGTACATACATTAACCATATTTTCTTTTTTAAAAAACAATTTATTGAGATATATCATTCATACATGAACATACATAAACTATAAGTGTTCAGTAAACATCATGAGTTTACAAAAGAAACATGCATAACATCATACAGGGCTCCCACACATCACCCCCCCAAACACCCTGCATTTTTGTGAAACATCTATTAACAAATCATGAAAGAACATCGTCAAAGTATTACTACTAACTATAGTCTGTATTTTCCTTCCCTATACATTTTTTAAGGATTTATTTAATTTTATCCAATTTTTACCCCTCCATTTTTTTGTTTCTGTGTCCATTCACTGGGCAACTCTCTATGTTCATTTCCTGCCCTCTTCTCTCATTCTTCTCCTCATGTCTTCACTGGGATTTGATCCTCAGAATCTCCAATGTGGGACAGAGGCATCCTATCACCTGTGCCACCTTAGTTCCTGTTTTTTCAGTGCATCTCATCTTGGCTCTCCCTTGTGTCACTCTCCTGTTACATCATCATCTTGCTGCATGGCTCATGGGGCCTGAGAGTGTACCTGTGCATGGGGCCTGGTGGTGCACCCATGGATGGGGCCTGATGGCTCACCCGCTTGTGGGGCCTGGTGACACACCCATTAACAGGGCCTGGCAGTGTACCCATGCACAGGGCTTGGTGGCCCAAATGACTTCTATATTTTTCTCTTTTTTATTTTTACCACGAGGTCCCAGGGAATGAACCCAGGTCCCTCCACATGGGAGATGGATGTCTAACCACCTGAGCCACATCTTTCCCTCTGCTATATCTCTTAATGTTGACCAAAGATACCCAAAGTTACAGTCTTTTCCCATACAGGATGGTCATATAATAAATCAGGCTTAGTTTATCACCAGCATTCCAAAAACAAGACCTAGGGAGAAAAACTAGGTCTGGGGACACATCTGTGGTTTCTAATATAGCGAATGTTTAGCCTACTCTGATTATTACAAATTCTGGTCAGCGAGAATATTCGCACATATTTTCTTTATGTCATTTTGTTTTTATTTCCCTTTTTATCCTTTTAGTTACTTTTACTAATAATCTTCCTTTATACACTCTCCTACAACCCTGATTTTTCCTTTCAACCTGTAGAAGTCCCTTTAGTATTTCTTCAAAGGCAGGACTATTGTTGACAAATTCTCTCAATTTCTCTTTATCTGTGAATATTTTGAACTCTCCCTCATTTTTGAATGTCAGATTTTCTGGTTTGTTTTTTTTTTCACTTTGAGTACCTTAACTATGTCACACCACTGCCTTCCCTCCCCCTCAGTTTCAGATGAGAAGTCAGCACTTAAACTTATTGAGCTTTCCTTATATGTGGTGGATCTATTTTCTCTTGCTGCTTTCAGAATTCTCTATGTCTTGAGCATTTGGCAATCTGATAAGTATGTGTATTGGGGTATGTCTTTTAGGATTTATTCTGTAGTACATTTCCCCTCCTGGACATGTACACCCATTTCCTCATAGGAGATAGGAAATTTTCAGCCATTATTCCTCCAACAATCATTTTGCCCCCTTTCCCTTCTTTCAATCAAATTTCCACTTTATTTTACAATTTTACATAAAAGATCTTTTTATATCCTTAAATAAACCCATTCATTATACACTTTGTCCACATGATGTGGTATGTGAATATTTCTCAACAAAACTGCTCAATAAACAAATAAATATTTGTGCAAGGAAAGCCAATTAACACCTATGCACTGCCATGGAAAAAGAGAGATTGAGAGTGAGATAATTTCCTTGTTGGTTTGCTTGGTTTTTATTATTTTATTATTATACCTATAGAAATAATGAAAGGGTTTCATAATGATTGTAGAGATGAATACAAACCTCTTTGAATATACCAAACACAAGTGAATTTACACTTTTGATAAATAGTGTATTCTATTAATATTTTCAATGAATAGATTTGTTTTAAAATGTAGGGAGGAAGCACTGAAACATACACCAAAGGTGAGACAGGGACTATAGCTATTAGTAATGTTTCATGGATGCTCTGGCCTAGTTTTTAAAAATGGCTCACAACAATTCAAGTTGGTAGTGGAGATGTGATGTATGGGACACCTGTGTGATGTTATGCCTCTTTATTTTGTAAGCTACAAATTTTACTCTACACTTCATGTTTACTCATTCATCTATGAATGATATCCTTCCATAAAAATTATATTGAGAAAAAAGTTGGTGAGGGTCACAAATGAATGGGGTTTACCTCTTTCTCTAGACTGGTCTTCATTTTGTTGCTCTTCAATGGTGGAGGCTGTTATCACAAGTGCAGAGGGATAGAGGGCTGTGCTCTCTGCCTGATGGATTAGGTCCTTGACTTTCATGTGTCATCCCTCTTCCCCTGATATCTTATGAAAAGTCGAGTAGCACTTAGTAACCTTATTCTACTTACAAGTGGCATTTTTCTCCTGGGTTTGGGCAGGAGCTTTCACATGCCATAGGAGAAATTTTGATGTTGGGGGGCTGTGTGTACACTGAGTTTGTGTTCTATTTAGCATGCATCTCTGTGTTTTCCACTTTCTTTGTAAGAATAATTTTCAGGTCATACAAATACTTTTAAAAATTATAATATGACATAAGAGCAGTTATTTATATGTGGGTACCTGCTGATGACACCTCATAGGTATAGAGAAAATCAGAAATGGTCTCCTTCATACAAGAGCTGGAGCCTTCTCGCAATCCTGTAAAGATTCATGAAGTAATGTGAAATGATCTCCTCTGAATTATCAAATTAAAAGTGGGATTATTAAAAAATGATGGAACCACAGAGAAGCATTTGGGCCTTCTCATCATTATTCTCCCAGTTAGTGCAGTTAACTTTATTTCAATAACTATTTAGAAAAAAACTTTGTCCAAAAATTTATGTATAAAATGCATTGCCTATGAACTGGTAACATTGAATCTCCTTGTTTTTAAAGTGTTTGCTTTTAAAAAGGCCTAACAATATTCATTTCAAAGAGAGTTGGCTGCATATTTTGGAAAATGGTTTAAATTTTTGCTAATAACTTATTTGAAGATGATAATAGATATTTAATGCTAATTTAAAATTTTTTATTTTACCAAGTACTTTAAAAATGGTTTTTCTATTTTCAATACACCAAATATGTACATGAGAGAATATCATCATAACCTGACTTAGAACTAGAGTCCATTTCTTCCATTTCCTATATTCTCATCCAACTCACCACATTATTATATTTGTAAATTTGTATTTTTTTAACAGAAGCTGTGATCTAACAAAACACTTATGAACTCTGTCAGAATTCCCATACAAGTGTCCTTTATTGTCATATCACACAGTGACGAAATTGTTACCACAACCCATGGTATACACAATATATTTGACACACTTTTCCATACTCTGCTTTCATCAACATGTCATGATATTGTATTTTGCTTGTCTGTTTTGATGACTCCTGTGTTTTAATTTTTCACCCATAGCCCTGAGTTTGGGTAGAGATTTTTCATTTTCCTTCTACATTGGAACTCCTACCATACTCCACTACAAAACAGAATTAGAGCTTAGTTATTGTTCTCTAGGATTCCTTTCTTTTCTCTCATTTTTTTCTTTATTTTCAACAGTGCCATCTCACTAGATGCTGTCTTTTCAAAAAGCTCATCCTCCATACCCTTGGGTTTCAAGTAATTTGGCTGCAGAATTGTTTGGGCCATGTCCACCAGTGTTCTTGAGGCAGAGGAGGATAAAGTAGAAACTCCAGACGGGTTGCTATGAACCACCAGGTGGCCATTTTCCCTGGGCTGGCAAATTCTAGGGTGACTGTGATTTTATCATGCCAATCTCCACTGCTCGGAGACATTTTGCACCCAAGGCTGAAAGTTCAATTTCATGATGCTTGAACAGGTTATCCATTGCACTAAACTCAGATGTGCATCTGGAGTCCCATGGCTCTTCATGAGTTCAGTTCATCATCAAGTTCTCAATATTTTCTCATTTTTTTTGTCATTTCTTCCTCACCCCTTGGCTTACTGTACTCTGAGTGTCCCTAATTTTAAATTTTGTTGTCTTCCTAATGATCTTGTTATCTGAGGTCATTTATGCCAATGAACTGTGAGGAATTCCCAAATAAGAATTTGATTACCAGGAAAGAATGATCATCTTAGAGTAAATTGCATAAATAAAACAAAAATTCATTTCATTCTTAGAGATTATTATGTCTGAGTGTTAGAGCTGGAATATAATAATTTGAAATTTGTTCTAATTAATTTCCATTATATTAGAATTATCCATCATCACACCACACAGTGGTCAAGTATTTCTGAGAGATTATGATAAAATATCATGAAATTTTTACCACTACCCATCGTCCATACAGTACGTTTGACACTCTTTCCATTCTCCACCTTCATCAGCATATCACGATAGTTGTATGTATTTTGTGTGTCTGTTTTTATGGCTCTTGTGTTTTAATTTTTCCCTTATTGTCAGGACTGTGGCTAGTGCTTTCTTCATTTTACTTCTATATTTGAACCATCACCACACCCCACTAAAAAACAAAATTAGAGCTAGTCACTTTCTCTAGGATTCCTTTATTTTCTCTCTCATTTTTGTCTTCCTTTTCAGCAGTGCCTTCTTTCTAGATGCTGTCTTTTTATAAGAGCCCCTCCTCCATGCCCCGGGTCTCCAAGTAATTTGGCTGTGGATTTGTTTGGGCTATGCACACTCGGGATCCCTGAGGTGGTGTAGGGGAAAGAAGACACTCCAGGGCATTTACTAGGAACAACGGGGTGGCCATATTCCGGGCCAGGACAGTCGTGGGTGAGCATGATTCTTTCCTCCCAGCCTCTACCGCTGGGAGCCATTTTGGAACCCAGGGCCCAAAGGTCACCCCATTATTATTTTTTTAAGTATATTTTTAACAGAAGTTTTGAGCTAACAAAGCAATCATGCACTCAGTCAGAAATCCCATGCAACTGTCCTCCATCATCACACCACACTGTGGTTGGTCATTTCTTACAGATTATGATAAAATATTATGAAATTTTTACCACCAAATATGGTCCATACTATACAGTCAGACATTCCAGGCCAGTTTTTTTCTGGGATGTGGTGTGGTCTACTTCCAATTCTTCTCTGCTGATGTGCAGTCTCTTCCTTCCATTCTTTCAAGGATGTTGCAGGTTTTTCTTCTGGTGTTCTGGATCCCCAAACAAGTGCTTTAAATAGGTCTGGGCGGTTACTAACTGCACTGTAGAACAAACTGACTCTAGGAGCTCCTTCTTCTGCTGCTATCTTGCTGGTTTTCTCTTTGAACCATTTTTTAGTTGATTCTAGAATACAGAATGAGATAGGGATCCTCTTTCATTTCTTTTGCTTATGGATATCCAGTTCTCCCAGCATCATTTGTTGAAGAGACTTTTTTGTCCCATTACCATGGATTTGGTAGTCTTGTTGAAAACCAGTTGGCCATAGATGTGAGAGTTTATTTCTGGACTCTCAATTCAATCCAGTGATTGATATGCTCATCTTTCTGCTGACATCATATTGTTTTGACCACTGTAGCTGTGTAATATCTTTCAAGGTGAGGCAGTGAAAGTCCTCCCTCATTGCTCTTCATTTTTAGAATGCTTTAGCCTATTTTGGAGCACTTTCCTTTCCAAATAAATTTGGTAATTGCTTTTTTGTATTTCTGTAAAGTAGTCTGATGAATTTTGATTGATTTTGCATTGAATATCTAAATCAGTTTGTGTAGGATTGACATCTTCATGATATTTTGTCTTCCAACCCATGAACACAGTATGTCTTTCCATTTGTTTAAGTCTTCAGTGATTTCTTTTAGCATTGTATTTTAGCTTTGTGAATATAGGTCCTATACTTCTTTGGTTATATCGATTACTAGGTTTTGAGTCTTTCTTTTTTCCTGTTGTAAATGGATTTTTTTCCTGACTTCCTCCTCAAATTGTTTAATACTAGTGTAGAGGAACATTACTGATTTTTGTGTGTTGATCTTTTATTCTGCCACTTTGTTGAACTCATTTATGAACTCGAGTAACTTTCTCATAAACATTTCATAATTTTTAAAATATAGGTCATATTATCTATAAATAGTGAATTTTACTTACTCTTTTTTTCTGTTTAGATGCCTTTTATTTTTTTCCTATCTAATTGCTCTTCCTGAAACTACTAGCCCAATCTTAAATAAAAATGGTGACAGTGAGCATCCTTCTCTTGTTACCAATCTATGAAGGAATGCTTTCAACCTTTACTCATTGAATATGATGTTGGCTGTGGATTTTTCATATAAGCCTTTTATCATGTTGAGGAATTTTCTCTCTATCTTTCTACGTGTTTTTATCAAGAAAGGATCCTGGATTTTGTCAAATGCCTTTTCTGCATCAGTTGGGATGATCATGTGGTTTTTACTTCAATTTGTTAATGTGGTGTATTACATTAATTGATTTTCTTATGTTGAACCACCCTTGCATACCAGGAATAAATTTCACTTGGTCATGTTTTATAAGTCTTTTGATATGCTGTTGGAATCTATTTGCAAGTATTTTGTTTAGGATATTTTCATCTATGTTCATTAGAGAGATTGGTCTATAACTTGCCTTTCTTGTAGTATCTTTATCTGGTTTTTGTATTAGGATGATGTTGGCTTCATAAAATGTTTTGGTCAATTTTCCCTTCTCTTCAATTTTTTGGAAGAATTAAAATAGGATCCATGATATTTCTTCTCAAAATGCTTGGTAGAATTCATCTCTCATGCTATCTGGTCTTAAACATTTCACACATGAACATATATAGACAATATGTTGTGAAATTAGAAAACAACCATGCATAACATCATATAAGGGTCCCATACATCACCCCATGGACAACACCTTGCATTGTTGTGAGACTTTTGTTACACAGTATGAAAGAATATTGTCAAAATCTTGCTACCAACTATAGTCCATATCTTACATTTGGTGTATTTTTCCTTCAACCCACCCTATTATTTTTTAAAATATATTTTTATTATAGAAGTTGTGAACTTACAAACCAATCATGCATATATGTAGAATTTCCATACAACACCCTTTCATTAACACACATATGGTGGTGAAACATTTGTTACAGATTATGAGATAATATCATCAGACTATTACCATGAACCATGGTCCATTGACACATGAACATTTGACACATTTTTCCATACTGCCCCATTATCAACACAGTACATCTTTGGCATAGATGCATGAATATTACAGTATTGTTGTTAACCACAGTCCATAGGTCACATCAAATGTATTTTCCCCATGCTTCTCCACATTCCCACCCCCTGCAATAGTGAAGTACATCCACCCTAGATCACAGAAGGACACTTTTGCATCTGTACCCTCAACCACAACTCTCATCCACCTCTGGGTTCACAGTGTTATTCACTCCCTAAATTATTCTCCAGATTTCTTTCAATTGACATTTACATCTCTAGACTAGCATTTCCAGCCTTATTCCCATTTATAACCCAGCTGCTACACACTATTTATTACCATCAAATCTATACATGTCCACACTTTTACAGCAACATTAATTAAAACTTCTACATATCTTAAGCATCAGTAATCCTTCTCAGCCCTACTATATCCTAATAATGTATACTTTAAGTTTTAAAACCATACATTTGTTCTTCCTATTTATTTCATTGTAATGAGACCATGCAATATTTGTCCTTTTGTGTCTGGCTGACCTCACTTAGCTTAATGTCTTCAGGATTCATCCATGTTAACATATGTGTCGCAAATTCATTTCTTCTTTTTTTTTTTTAATTAATTAATT